>JAQBSW010002142.1:0-110478 GCA_029291075.1 Eudiplozoon nipponicum | reverse complement strand
GAAAGAGTTATTTAGAACACCAATGCACTACTAGTGATGATAGAAACATGAGATCATTTGGAACTTAATAATGCCGTTTGCTTGTACTTTAAATACACATTCCCACGTGAAAAGACTGACTTGAAGCGTAAACTTAGATACTGTTTGTTACGATGACCTAATATATAGGCAATTGTGTATTAGGTGTTGTGAGCCTAGTAATATATACCGACTCAGCAGAAATAGATTTGGCACCATAGTTTTGGTATCAGGTACAGAATCCACAGACCTAGTGTTGATACCGTTTACAGACTCGGTATATTTAAAATATAGAGAGTTGGCTGTGAAATCGCATTGTCGAGGACTTCATATGACGTTAGATCAACTACTGCTAGAATACGCATTCGTGTAGGAAATTGTACAGACCAGTTGTCTCATGTACCTTATTCCATTATATAGTGTTTATCGATCGCAGTACTGGCTCTCACTGGTTAGTCGACGGTAAGTACGAAATGAATGTGTGCATGAGAGTATACTCACCGTTCACGCTGACTTTGTTTTATACTTCTGATGCTGTTTGTACTAATTTGTAACTTGGTTCGCAACACCTAATACAAAATTGGAAATGTAACCTGTTCCTTTCATTCTTGTCATCCGTCCTGTTGCCAAAATGGATACCTTCGGACATTAGACCGGGATTTAGGTGAGTGAATTCTCCTGTGTTTTTCACCCAGCTTCAGTGCTATGCCAGATAACGTTAATCCTCAAAGAAGGCTCTTACTGTTTTTTTCACATGGTTATTTAGTTTGCAAAAACTCAAAGACATTGACGTTTTCTTCTTATTTGTCTATTACTACAAATTCAAATAAAAATGCATGGCTGCTTAACTTAACGCTTTTTCTTGTGCGGGACAATTGATAGCACTCTTAGGTCGGTAAAATCTTGAATTTTGATCAATTACAGGTGCTCTGTTTATTGGTTTCGATTGATGGGTTCTCAATTGTCCCTTCTTTTTTTGAGCCTTCCATCAGCTGATTGACTGAAAATGATGTTGGAACAAGATTTTCCATTGTTCTTTTCCCGATATTTCGAGACCTCATTTCAGTCTCATCTTCAGGGTTGACACAATACGCACAGGAGTAAAACACAACTTGTGGCAAATGTGTTTTACTCCTGGGAATGTCGTCGAACAGTCTTTCCTCCACTTTTAATCAAATTTTCGAACTTGAGATGAACAACTAGTTAGAACTTTAAGTCTAAATGGATGTCACATGGACTCCACCTGAAGGCAGACCGACGTACTCAGGTTCGAGCCCTACCTGCAGCATATTCTGGACATTACGTGATGAGCTACGAATAAGGACGAAACCGGTGTACTAGATGAATTGCTTTTTCCAGTTTGTACCGACAAATGTATGTACATAATGGGTCAGGTGTTTGTATCAAGGTCGCAACCTTAATTATAGTAATTGTTGTCACCGCCCACGGAACCAATGCTCGTTTAATTATAGAAAAATAATTGTCAGTCACATGTGCTTTGTAGTGCAATAAGTTGAATATTATGGGACTCCTGTTTATTATTGTAGTTATATAGTACTTTAATGTAGACGTCACATCTTCGGTATTTGACCCCAATCGCAATTCTAGTCTAATGAAAACTCATCGTACATGTGCGAATATCCTCAAGTTGTTTCACTGAGGTGGAGGCAATTCAGTATAAGAATGACTGTACTGGAATTTGAAAGTATTTTCCATTGCTAATATTTGTAATTTTGTAAGCTTCGCAAAACCCTGCAGTTGTACGGCTTGGAGTAACATAAAACGAAAATTTCCTCATTGTAAGCACTTACCATTATTTTGGGGCCCTAGACTCAATGATAATTTACAGCTCGAAGCCGTTCCACATGGTGTGCGATCTATCATGTTTAGGCATGCTGCTTTTCTTTTGTTACTTTGTTGAGACACCGCTTAAACGGTTTTCTATCTCAAACCAAATTAGCGTTTAAAGAGACACGAGTCATCATCTTCTAGTTTTTTTAATTTCCTTCTCTTTATGCACACCCTTTCTCATGCCGACATTTAAATTATACGAATTTGAAGCCTATTGTAGCGATTCTTACGCGTCCTCTTCAAATCAAGTTGTTTTTATTAACAAGATGTATCCTTCAAATACTGTTTGTTGCGGAGAGCTAATAAATATGCAGTATGTATAAGGCGTTGCGAACCTAGCAACAAATTAGTTCAGTTGTGACCAGAAGGATAAACCAAAGGTAGAATGAACGGAAAGTATAATCTCATGCACATTCGTTTCGTGCTTACTGGCGACTCATCAGTAGAAGCCGGTATTACGCCCTTTTACCACTATATATTTGGGTGAAGAATGTGGGATAATAGGACAATACAATCTCATAAACGAATGTGTAAACCTGCAGTAGAGTAGCTAACATCGTATAGTCTCGACAATGCGACGTCTTTATCTATTCCAATATGGAGTTAGGTGAGATTTGTTGTCAAGTAAACTTCATTTTCGTCAGAACCAATCCAGTTATTGTGAAGAAATTTAATTTCTCAGTTCATCTCCACATGCAAAACCTCGCATAACTGTTAACCTAACTGAATTCTTATAAAAATTTATTATTTAGAAATTTTTCCTACCGGAAGATTGCGACAGAATTTAAGTATGGAAGGGCACATGTTAAAAAATTGTTCTTTCATACCAGAAACAGTCTAAATATACGCGTTATTTCCATGTATAGGGTTCAAATATCTGGTTTTACATTTCTAGATATGCCTTGCAGTTTGATCCTCGTTAGTCCGACCGACGTCGTGCTCTGAATTTCGAAACAAAGCAGTAGGTGTGACTGCTCGTAGTTTTGGTAATTTGTGCCACTGTTCTCAATAATAACGAACCCGCTTTATATGATTAATTGACTTTGCTATATGATGCTGCGGTTATTTAATAATGACAACATCTGTAGAAAAATATGTTTAGATGTGGAACGTAGAGCTATAGACGTCTATCAATTTCTCAACGCAAAATTTACATACACCTTGAATATTCATTTTTACGAAAGGCAAATCCAGACGTTCGAGTGAACTGTCGTTGCCTACCATCAATTAGCCTTCATTCATAGCTCAAGAGAAATAATGCTTCAAATTATTTAATCTAAGAGCTCGGTGAAATTGTCAAGAGCGTCGTTGGGATAATCGTAGCAGTGTCATTAATGCCTTTGGCCCTTATATTTATTAGACTTTTAAATAAAATGTTAGTTTGAGAAAATTCTGAATTTTCACGTAAACCAATTTTGGATAGGGCGTATTACTTGAGAGCTAAAGTTGTTACTCCACGATAGTCAACACTGAACAAAACGAGGATGTTCCCATTTTTATTGAACTGATGGCTGGGAAATGTGGTTCAACGAATCTCATTTTATTGGCATAATGAGAGCATTCACGAATATCCATGGCTAATGTGAGCTTATGTCTATATAATTATCTCTCCCCAATTCTCTTTTCCTCTTACTTTATATATATATATATATATATATATATATATATATATATATATATATATATGCATCTACCTTACAATTTTTCCTATTGATCAATTGAAAGAAAAAACGCCTATGTATATATTTATCGGTTTACGCATCAACATTTTTAAACAAAAAACATGTTTCTGTCATATAATTCCTTTGTCAATTTATCGCTTAAAATCGCACCACAAAGCTGAAATTTCAAATTGCACCAAAACCCACATTCCTTCTCCACATACATTTTATGAAGTTTGCGAAATCTATTACAGGGTAATGAAATGCAATGCGCTATGACTTCTGTACATCGGCGTACAATGTATCTTTTTTTATAGATATCATTTTAACCTGTCTGATTAGACACGTTTCTGACTTTGAGCCATTATTCTTACAATCCTATCAAATAACTACTTCAAAGCTTGCATAACAAGAACCCACATTTGATGCAACGTGTGTACACAAGCTGCTTTTGCAACGGCAGTGCCATTGTTTTGCCATTACTCTACCGGGTGTTAAGGCCAACAGGATGCACAATAATTAATCCTTTCTCTCGTAAATTTAGTGCAAATGACGTGTCAGACACCAGCATATCTGAATTGGCATTTATAGTCTCTCAAGCTCATTATCGCATCTAAATAAAGCACATCAATTTGGCTGCATTGTACCGATTACATTTGGACGTGATTATCAAGGAGATTTTATACACATTTATCAGTTTATATTCATGAAAATTAATTTAAACATGTAATACTAGTGACCTTTTTAAGATATTAAAATTTATATTTGGATTTATCAACTAAAACGTAAAATTAATATATATATATATATAATTATGTCACTTTTCCACTTTTCATTAACATCGACAAAATTGACTGTGGAGGACCAAAACGCAAAGCATAAATAAGGAAATCAAAATTATATACGGCTTAAACATATTTTTGTCTCGCAAACAATGTACCTACCTATTAATGTCGGATGCACAATTGCTTTGGGATCACGAACATGAATTTTTTGCAATTTATGTCATATATATATGCTTATACATAAATATTATATAATTGAACTATCACTGATTGTAGGGATAGTGAGATTAATCCTTTAAAACAAGTCTGCGAGCTTCAAAAATCCACTAATCCTATTTTATCTAACCAGTCACACAACATAGAAAAAAAGCATTCAATTACACGCACTGATGCATTTTGACCATCCACGATCATCTTCAGAGCACGACGGTAAACTTTCCAGCTAGGATGAAACTGCAATGCATATATGATGAAAGCAAAATTATAGATGCGGCTCGTATATCTTGTAATCTTGCATACAAATGTAATTTTGCTTACATGATCCTCCATAAACAGTTTGACATTGTGCTCTACTGAGGGTCATGGCAGTTGAAAACGCGTTCATAGGTGTAAATAGCGGTAGTTTTGCGGTTTTGCGACTGGTCAGAAACAATGGGATTGGTATGTGTACCAGGCTGGCAACGCTATATTGAATAATTTTTATCACCAACCGTATAATTGGGGATTGTTTAATTATAAAAATGCTCAATTTAGTGACACTTCCCCAGGTAGCGTGGCGTCTGTTCTACAGTGACAGGTTAGGAGTGGTCTGTTGAAATTTTTAGTCTTATCGAATGCCATGAAAGCTCCACCTGAAATAAAGACTAACTAAAACCAATGGCAGGTATATAACTGAAAATTGTGTTTAGAGGTGCGATCTAATCTTCGTTAACTGACGAAGATTAGATCGCACCTCATTTCCAGTGGTTAGTATGATCGATGTTGAAGCCTTCGGAAGAAAGGGACGAATACGCACCCAGCCTGATTGATTTTAAAATGTTTTGATATGCCTTTTAATAGTTCTTTGATTAAAATAATTACAAAATTTTGTTGGTAAAACATTTTAATTATTTTTCAGTAATGAATTTATATCTGCATGAAAATTAACATGGCCATAAAGATGAAATTAAATAAAATAATTTTCCATTTGCGGAAAGATTCAAAGATTTACCTGATCTGCGTTTTATAACAAGGCAGTTATTATATAATTAAACAAACATTGGTTGCGCGGGTGGTGATTACAATTATTATAATCAAGGTTGCGGTCTTGATATAAACACCTGACCCATTAATTACTTACATATGTCAGTATAAACTAAGAATTGTATAGTGTAGAAAGGGCAATTCATCCAGTAGACCGGTTTCGTCCTTATTGGGAACTCATCAGGTACTGGCCAGAATTTGCCGCGGACAGGATACGAACCTGGGCACGTCTGCTTCGGAATCTGGTGCTCTAACCACTGAGCTATCCTGCGGCAGGTAGTTTTGTTGTACTGTTTGACGAATGATTAAATACAACAGGATTGCTGTTTACTTCAAGCTCGCAAACAAGAATTGAAGAATAGATATATACTTATTAGTTTTTTTCCTTATTAAGCACCATTACGTTTTTGTCAAAATTTTGATGGACGGTGTTCCGATTCGAAAACATCCAGTTCCGAGGATTACAAAACATCACCCACTCAAGGAATGTTTTGCATTGGTGGCATACTTGAGTATTATATGGATTATAATGTTGTGTTTATTCGTTTCTACTGGTGGATCCAAGAGTATATCGCTTTCAATCAATATTTTCAACAATTCAGCACTATTTTATAAATCTAAGAAATATATTATGGAGCCAAGGAAAGAGATTTTGAATTAAATTATTCTGACAGAATTTATTTTTTTGCGTTTAATCTATGCATTAGATTGCAAGCAGGGTACATTTACAAGACCTGTTTTGCTAGTGCGTTTCGGCTGGGGGTAGTATTGTTATATATAGGCAATACAATTTAACAATAATTGCTTGCGCGGGTGGTGGTAACAATTCTTTAAATCAAGTTTGCGAGCTTGAAGTAAACAGGGCTGGCGGTAGTTTTGTTATGTTGATCGATGACTGGTTAAATAAAATGGGATTGGTGTTTACTTCAAGCTCGCAAACTTGATTTAAAGATTATTTTTGTTATGTTGTTCGAAGACTGGTTAAATACAATGGGATTGGTGTTTACTTAAAGCTCGCAAACTTGATTTAAAGCATTATTCTGCAGTAATTGCCAGAATAGCTGCGCCCGGGAACATTTTGGTGCCAGTCTTGCAACACATTTTGAACGACATGGGAACTACGATTTCCATGCATCTTTAAATATAGACTAACATATGTTTGGCCTTTCTTTCCTACAAGTGAAGCCTTTCATTAAATCAAGGTTGCGAGCTTGAATTAAACATCAATACCATTGTATTTAACCAGTCGTCGAACAACTTTACAAAACTACCGCCAGCCGCAACGCACTGACGCGTTTCGATCTTCCATGATCATCTTCAGATTACGACGGCAAACTGACTATCGAGGATCAAACCGCATTGAATATATATGGAAATCAAATTTAGATATGCGACTCTCACTTCTAGCAGTCTCGCATAATTTGAACTTGACTGGAAATGTCGGCTGCAGAATTTCTATGCAGTCACGAACATTAACTATTTGCAGCTTTCGCCACATATACATATATAGACAATACAATTTAACAATAATTGATTGCGCGGGTGTTGGTAACAATGCTTTAAATCAAGTTTGCGAGCTTGAAGTAAACACCAACCCCATTGTATTTAACCAGTCGTCGAACAACATAACAAAACTACCGCCAGCCGCAACGCACTGACGCGTTTCGACCTTCCATGATCATCATCAGAGTACGACGGCAAACTGACTATCGAGGATCAAACCGCATTGAAAATATATGGAAATCAAATTTAGATATGCGACTCTCACCTCTAGCAGTCTCGCATAAATTGAACTTGACTGGAAATGTCGGCTGCAGAATTTCAATGCAGTCACGAGCATTAACTGTTTGCAGCTTTCGCCACATATACATATATAGACAATACAATTTAACAATAATTGATTGCGCGGGTGTTGGTAACAATTCTTTAAATCAAGTTTGCGAGCTTGAAGTAAACACCAATCCCATTGTATTTAACCAGTCGTCGAACAATATAACAAAACTACCGCCAGCCGCAACGCAATGACGCGTTTCGACCTTCCATGATCATCATCTGAATACGACGGCAAATTGACTATCGAGGATCAAACCGCATTGAATATATCTATGGAAGGTCGAAACGCGCCAGTGCGTTGCGGCTGACGGTAGCTTTTTAAGTTGTTCGACGACTGGTTAAATGTAATGGGATTGGAGTTTACTTCAAGCTCGCAAATTTGATTTAAAGAATTGATACCACCACCCGCGCAATCAATTATTGTTAAAGTGTAACCTTGTTGGTATAGTATTGGTCAGTCTGCCTCAAACTGTCATTATATTTTTCAAATCATATCACCTGAAATTAATGTATTGTTGCAGAATCAACTGTTTCTGTAATTAGCTAGTATATATATATATATATATATATATATATATATATATATATATATATATAAATGCATGCACGTGTGCGTATGTGGAGTATATTGTATATTATATACTGCTTTACTTCCAATGTACACTGTTTTATTTAAATTATGTAATGTATTGCTGTGCGTGTTCAGCCAGGAAATTTGTAATAAGAACGGCTTGTAAATAGACAAGCGACTTATCAGATCGTGAAACGGGCGGTATGACATTGCCGACTTGTTGTTCATTTGTTGCGCGGTTACAGTAGTCATTGTATTCCTAATGCTCGCCAATTTGGCGAAATGACCATGTTATCATTTCATATCATGCTGACTTGTTACCGGCCCAATTTAGTTTTATATTTAACTGTCTCCACTTCATGTAACTGCCTGTCTATGAATATATATATATATATATATATATATATATATATATATATATATAATTGGTGTATATGTGTGCATATTAATTGGCTTGCATGTTTGCATTTTATTCGTTCGCATTATTACGGCCTCTTTCTCTCTTTTGTTTTAATTTCAATGAATATTTGTTTTCTGTTTGCCTACGTCAGAACACTTGTGCTTGATCAAAAATTTATTTCTGACACAATTTGACTATACATGAAGTAGTGCGTATCTGACCTTGATAATAATCTCAACCATTATTTCAATGACAAACGATGTTTCTACTTTTGATGAAGTAATTTTGTACTTTTGAGAGTGTGGGGTTACTTCGTGTCAAACTCTTGTCAGAACACGCACATATATTGTCTTGTTCGGATTTAAACTTTTCAACCATAATTTCTATAGCATATATATATATATATATATATATATATATATATTTATATATATATATATATATAATCCTACCAACTTACGTGCGGATATGCATTCACTTAGACTGGCACCAAATTTAAATCTCCTGCGGTATGCCATGAGCAATATATATATATATATATATATATATATATATATATATATATATATATATATATATATATATATATATATATATATATATATATATATATATATATACATATACATATATATATATATATATATACATATATACATATACATATATATATACATATACACATATACATATACATATATACATATACATATATATATATATATATATACATATACATATACATACATATATATATATATACATATACATATACATATATATATATATATACATATACATATACATATATATATATATACATATACATATACATATATATATATATACATATACATATACATATACATATATATATATATACATATACATATATATATATATATATATATATATATATATACATATATATATCTTTATGATATCCATGCCGTTTTAATTAACACAGTATTCTTATAATTAGGAAAAAAACACAAATAACTAAGAGGATAATGGCCATTTATTTCGTGAATACTAAACGTCTCTTATACAATCATACATATTTATACATTTTGGGTTGTTAATTGGTTATGTTTTTGGTGACAAATCTGACTGGTTATTACTGCTGTTTCTTGTTTTGACTAGTAGGTGAGTGTGTATGCGTTTGTGTTTGTATTGTGTATGTGTGTTTGCATGTAAAGGTCATTCTCGCAGTATTGCGAAGTGATGTCTGAGATCTTGTCATGATTGTTTTGATAACTTGAGAGTTAGCCATTTGTGCAAATTGTTCACTGTTATCTATACAAGTGCTGTTTTTCCCAGTATAGTTAATTGTTTCACCCCGCTGCGCGAGAGTGCTATTTTCGCTTGGTAACAACGCTAATGTTGATTGTCTTGTTAAACGCTCACACTGTTTGGAGACTTCTGTCATCGTATGCGCCTCTGTTATCTCAACTTCACCTTGTTGCCAATCCGATTGTACGTTTGTTGATTCTAATCGAGGGCCTGTTGGTTCTTGGCTGGGTACTAGTATATTGTTGTTGAATTTTGTTATCCTTGGCCAGTCGATAAGGATATCATGTTGATGAAACTTTTGAATGTTAAGTTCAGGTGTTTGTTGTTTTATGTAAAGCGCTTCGTAGATAAAAAGTAATTTTTCAGATTTTGCTTTGTGTAGAATTGTGAAATTGGTCGAATTGACAGGGTGCCCCGTTGCTAATATATGATCGGAAATAGCTGATTTTCCAGACGGTGGCAAGCCTTTGTTAATCAATTTCTGTGGCAAATGTTGCTGGATTCTGCTTATCAATTGCTTCTTCGTACGTCCGATATATGTGCTACCGCACATACATGAGAATTTATAGACTATGAATGATTTGGAGAGAAGTGGCAATTGATCTTTGGCATCCAACCTCATGATTCTCTGTGTACTGAATGTCATATTAACTTTAACACTGGGAAAGTTGTCCTTAGTTATTCTATTCAGCCGCCGTGCAATTATTGAGGCTGGTATGTCGCCTCTAAATAGCACTCTCGCGCAGCGGGGTGAAACAATTAACTATACTGGGAAAAACAGCACTTGTATAGATAACAGTGAACAACTTGCACAAATGGCTAACTCTCAAGTTATCAAAACAATCATGACAAGATCTCAGACATCACTTCGCAATACTGCGAGAATGACCTTTACATGCAAACACACATACACAATACAAACACAAACGCATACACACTCACCTACTAGTCAAAACAAGAAACAGCAGTAATAACCAGTCAGATTTGTCACCAATAACATAACCAATTAACAACCCAAAATGTATAAATATGTATGATTGTATAAGAGACGTTTAGTATTCACGAAATAAATGGCCATTATCCTCTTAGTTATTTGTGTTTTTTTCCTAATTATAAGAATACATATATATATATATATATATATATATATATATATATATATATACATATACATATATATATATGTATATGTATATGTCATATATATATATATATATGTATATGTATATGTATATATATATATATATATATATATATGTATATATGTATATGTATATATATATATATATATATATATATATGTATATGTATATGTATATATATATATATATGTATATGTATATATATATATATATATATATATATATATATATATATATATATATATATATATATATATATATATATATTGCTCATGGCATACCGCAGGAAATTTAAATTTGGTGCCAGTCTAAGTGAATGCATATCCGCACGTAAGTTGGTAGGATTATATATATATAAATATATATATATATATATATATATATATATATTAACCGATAAGGGTGTGCACGAACCTCTATACATACATTAATAAATTTGTTCAGAACGCAGACGATGCATAACGTACTAGATTCCCGAAATGTTGTAGATTCTACAGCCCAGATTATGATGATTAGTGTATCACAATAATCAGACAAAGCACGAATTTGTTTGTTACCTTAAGAGCCATTGCGCAAACAAATATTGTCCAAGCCATAGTAACTAAGTAGGTATTACATTCTCATTCGCTCCTATGTCTCTTAATGGTTGTATGCCTTCCTGTAATCCGCTGTTATATTATTTTCGGTCTAGGAACTATTTCCTTATATTATGTCACCGAAGAGCTAATCCGTAAATGTACATTTCTTTCTTTTGTGATATGATGATTGCTGAACATGCTGTATTTTAATGAACAACACACGCATGTACTAGCCTCCTACGGCTAAAACACATGTACTAGCCGTTACTTCGTCAATAAAAATATCAGTCATTAACGTTATTAACCACGATAACTTGTAAAAAAATACCCAAATCGTGTATAAATCTGCAATAAATTGTTCATTTAAGCAGACGTTACCTTAATTTTCTCAATGCGCCAGAACACAGATTAAATTTTATTTGAAAACGTAAATTAGAACAAAATTGCACCGCTTGTTCATAATTAGGTTACATTTATTTTTGAATGGTTTTTAAATGCATTTAGTTCTCAGGATCAACGAACGAGTTCCATCATCTAGCACAGCAGAATGAAATTTAATAATAACGACGCCATCATGTATTCATATATGTATTAAGTGTTGCGAACCTAGTAACAAATTAGTTCAGTTGTGACCAGAAGGATAAACCAAAGGCAGCATGAACGGAAAGTATAATCCCATGCACATTCGTTTCGTGCTTACTGGCGACTCATCAGTAGGAGCCAGTATTACGCCCTTTAACCACTATATATTTGGGTGAGGAATGTGGGATAATAGGACGGTATCCCACATTCTTGACCAAAATATATAGTGGTTAAAGGGCGTAATACCGGCTCCTACTGATGAGTCGCCAGTAAGCACGAAACGAATGTGCATGAGATTATACTTTCCGTTCATGCTGCCTTTGGTTTATCCTTCTTAGCTTTACTGTGGCTGACTACTTTTGGAGGATAAGCCGGCTCCACATTTCATGGAGTTTCTTGGGAATTTGATACAAGTGGTGTCACAACTGAACTAATTTGTTACTAGGTTCGCAAAACCTAAAACATACTTGCATATATTTTAGTTCTCCACAACAAACAGTATTTAGCCATCATGTTTGTGCCTGGTTAGAGTACAAAATAAGCGAAAGTTCTTTCCCAGTCATGTGTGCAATGATCAGTAATCAACTACGCATACTTTGGCATAGTTGCAACACCTTAGCCAATTAACTTGCTACAAGCTATTGTGATTTCTATCAAAATGCTGCCATTTTATACATATTATACAATCAAATCAGCATACGATCAAGAACAGGAGTGGATAATTTAAAAAATTTAAACCGCATTCAAGGCCTGGCTACAGTTAAATAGGCTATGCAAAAATGCTCCATGGTTCAATTCTTGGTTGCGGAAAATCAAGCAACCACTATGCTTTGCCCATTAAGGACGAAACCGGTCTGGATGGGTAATTTCCAATTGCTACCTTCAGCTCTGTTTTGTTTGTAATAATCATTATATCTATATATATATATATATATATATATATATATATATATATATATATATGTGTGTGTGTGTGTGTGTAATATATACATTGAACAAGCTTTTGTAAACAGTACAAATATCATGATCCATCTGTTAGATAATATATTTCCGAATAGTCACTGCGTACTATTCTCATTCGCAAGTCTCATATTTGCGTCATTTGACACCAATTATCACCTTTTCGTGTTGATCTTGTTATAATTTCGTAAAAATATATGTTATACAGGTATTTGGTTGTCAGGATCTAACACGCGAGTATGTAGATATTAGGCGTGGCGATCTTAGCAGTAAATAAATGTCATATCAAAGTTGACATCACCAGGAGGTGTGATATTATTGAGTCATGCGATTACGTACTTGTAATATTTGCTCTATCGAAATTTATGTTCACTAAATGTGATAAAATCGATATTATTTGGCAGTAACTCATAACATTTTATTCAGTTTATCGTCAGACAAAATATTTTATTCACGCTCGACTGCAGTAACTAAAAGTTTTTCTTCTATAGGTAAATTTTTGCAACTTCATATCAAGACAAGTTTTTACATTATTTCCACTTACAACAATGTATTGATCATCTATTGCACGTTTCACATGCATATAGGTTGTAACCATCTTCGTCTATTAAAAAGGCTGTCGAAAAATTGCGTAGTGAAACCAAACGAAACTATGCGTAGAACATTTTTAAAGGAAGATTTTCTAAAGTTCTCTCATTAAAACTCGCACGTTATTAGAATTAATTTAGATGCCGTATGTGAAAAGATTTTATAGTTACGCAAATTAATAACCACTATTAACCAATCTAGTACAAACTTAAGAATATTTAATTGTATATTACAGTCACTTTTAGGTTTTATACGTACTATTTTATTTTTGTCAATCTTACTTCCAAATGGATTCTTGTGTTATAGATTTCTATAAGAAATTTCCACTAGTAATACCATATATTTTCTTATAAAAGGAAACGCCATTCCAAACACGCAACTGATATTGAGTTAAAAAATAATGGTAGAATTAATGAAAAAATATTTTTTTCTCGTTCATACTAAGCATTGCAGTAATGGGAAATGCAAGCAGTTGTCAGTGATGTACCAACTTGTGCTTCTTCATAAGACTTTCCATCGAATGGACACATGTGACCATCGCTTCTAAATTTAAAGTCAAGCTATCCATTCCCAATCAGTCATTATAAGACAGACACTATGCAACTTAGGAAAGCAATTAAACAATCATTGATTGCGCGGGTGGTGGTTACAATTCATTAAATCAAGTTTGCGAGTTTGAAGAAAACACCAATCCCATTGTATTTAATCATTCGTCAAACAATATAGCCATATTGTTTTGATCTATAATGACAATATTTGATTTAAGTAGTTTCCGAACCATAAGACGCATGTGGATTTACGGCGCACAAATCTATGCGTGGGTCTTCTATCAAACATCAGTTTCGCAGAATTATAAAGAAAATTTCGAAAAAAGAATAAAAGCACTTTTATTGTCCGATTTTTATAATATGTATATAACTTCAATTGCCAAAATTTAGTAATGATGAATTCAAATAATAAAGATACACTCGAAATGTAATTAAGGTACCAACATTAAAAAGAAGAAATTGTTAATATTTATTGATATATTAAACAGGCTGCCTTTGGTTTATCCTTCTGGTCACAACTGAACTAATTTGTTACTAGGTACGCAAAACCTAATACATACTTGCATATATATTAGGTCTTCGCAACAAACAGTATTTAACTGTAAAATACAATGATAATGAAATACACGTCAGCAGAACAGAATAGTACCGGATAGTTTTTCAACTATATGCAATATTATATTTAATATTTCTCCTACGCGAAGTTAATTCGCTCACAAGGTGCACCAGATTGTAAGACGCATTTCCGATTTTGAAGGTTAATTTAATATTTTAATTTCGACTCATATTCCGGAAAATACGGTATACTTTTTCTGTATTAAATTAAAAATAACATAAAATAAAAACCGCATTTAAACTTCGTCTTAAGTTGAAGTTCATCAGGGATAGCCATAATTGTTTTAGTCAGGACTTCAACCAAAACAAATTTGGCTCAATGCCATGCAATTTATCCACTACCTAAATGAGACGCGTATTACTCCAAATTTCTCATTTATATCAATGACATTTTTAGACAGTCTTCTTTGTGATTATTGCTTTAAATATTAAATTTAAATTATCCCCCTATAGCCTGTCATTATTAAATAAAAATCAAACCACCTTGGCAGGTGTTATCCAATTAAAACATGATGGGAGTATGTGATATTTTATATGCTGTCCGTAGCAGCCAAAATTTTTGCAAGATATCAAATGCTATTTATCTACTAGACTGGCTTATTCCTTATTAGACAAACTCACTATTTTCCAGAATTGCCGCGTCCAGTATTTCAATTCGGGAGCATTTGATTCAGAGTCATGCAACGCATACCCTACGCCACCGAATCTGAACATTTTAGGACATTTCAAGCTATATTCTAACTTCCAAATATATTTTGAATGGTTGCGCAGTGCGAACTTCAAATGTTGATCAGCCGCAATTTGCGTTCGCAAATTGGCTATTACGAGGACGGTGGATATTAATATTTTATTCCAGTTTGGATTAATCCTTTTATGTACGATCAGTCACACACAACATGGTAAAACTATCATCAGTCGCACTTATTGTTACCTTTCAAAATTCCGTTCACATTACTAGCGAAACATGACGATAAACGGACTGGCGAGAATTATGCAGATTATTAGTCGTTCACGAACATAGACATTCAACATATTAAGAACCCAATTACTATGTGTACAATGTCCTCTGTTCAGTGATGCTTAATGCTCATTTAATTCTGTTCAAGCCTCCGTTATTGATGTCGTGCTCCAAATATTGAAGGCTTCTACAGTATTAAGTGGGCATAAAGCTCGACTGGACAGAAGATATCGTAGAAGGGGGGCACACTATCATGGAATAATGAAGAACACGTAGAGCTCATCAACGACCAATGTCATACAAGCATTGTAAATTAAAAAAAATCGTCAACACTGCACACACATTTAAACAATAACTAGAATCATACCGTAACGTATGTAGAATTTATTTAAAATTATAAATGCGTCTATTTCGCCCTTGGAGTCTTGCATAAACTGTATTTGACTGGAATGTCTTTTAGACGATTTGATTGCAGAAAGAATTACCTTTTTGTCTCAACCTCACTAATTTGGTTGAAAGCAGTGTTTTAATCAAGTTTGTTGATTTGATATAAAAATCAAACACATTTTATTTAACCAGTTGCACATCATACCTCTTTTAATAGATTTCAGTCGCATCCTCCTTTATCAGTTTACCATCGTGCTCTGAAGATGATTAGGATATAATTTTTGGCCTCAATTGATGGGTTCTCACTTGTCCCTTCTTCTTTAAGCCTTCAATTAGCTGATTGTCTGAAAATGACGTTGGAACAAGATTTTCCATTGTTCTTTTACCTAATTTTCGAACCCGAATTTCCAGGCTCATCTTCAGGGTTGACACAATACGCACAGGAGTAAAACACAACTTGTGGCAAATGTGGTATCCTCATTCAAGGCAGATATATTTATATTTATTTTAATTCCAAATGTATTTTTAATTTTTTCTTCCTAATATTCGGTCTTCATACCTAGTCTCTAATACTCAAATGTATACAAAAAACTTAGCATTGTCCCCCTTCGCGCACACAACCACCTATAAACATGTGTATTTTACTAAAGTGACATATTATTGAATAACTATATATATTGGATTGAAATACACGCCAATCCATGATGTCTATTTTTTAATTTCTGTTCCGGATACATAGAAAGATTAACAAAATTTTGATTTCAATCCTGCAGTAATCCTCACATGCCCCCAGTTTACCTAATCCCATCCAGCTTGCAATCGGTTATAGACCGAGAGAGAGGTTAATAAAAATTTTGAAAGAATGTATAGTATTCAAGTATGTATTAGGTTTTGCGAACCTAGTAACAAATTAGTTCAGTTGTGACCAGAAGGATAAACCAAAGGCAGCATGAACGGAAAGTATAATCTCATGCACATTCGTTTCGTGCTTACTGGCGACTCATCAGTAGGAGCCGGTATTACGCCCTTTAACCACTATATATTTGGTAGAAGAATGTGGAATAATAGGACGGTACAATCTCCTAGACGAATGTGTAAACCTGTAATAGTGAAGCTAACATAATCTAAAGTCAACGACAATACGACTTCAATGCTAACTCACACTATATAATATATATACCGAGTCTGTAAAGGATACTAACACTATGGCTATTGTGTTAGTAACTGATACCTTTTTGAAATCGATGAGTACCGGATTCTAACACTTTGGTTTCCGAGTCGGTACATGATACCAACCTGATGGATATAAATTTATGCTAAAGTTCACCCAAATTGAGAATTATAACAATTTCCGAACACCTGTTACTCCAGTTAAACCATACACTCTAGCCTTCATCGATATCAGTTATCACATTTCGCGGTAAGCATGACATCATTCAATTCAATGTATTACAGTTAAATACTGTTTGTTGCGAAGACCTAATATATATGCAAGTATGTATTAGGTGTTGCGAACCTAGTAACAAATTAGTTCACTTGTGACCAGAAGGATAAACCATAGGCAGCATGAACGGAAAGTATAATCTCATGCACATTCGTTTCGTGCTTACTGGCGACTCATCAGTAGGAGCCGATATTACGCCCTTTAACCACTATATATTTGGTAGAAGAATGTGGAATAATAGGACGGTACAATCTCCTACTTCCACATTCTTCTACCAAATATATAGTGGTTTAAAGGGCGTAATAACGGCTCCTACTGATGAGTCGCCAGTAAGCACGAAACGAATGTGCATGAGATTATACTTTCCGTTCATGCTGCCTTTGGTTTATCCTACTTGTCATAACTGAACTAATTTGTTACTAGGTTCGCAAATCCTAATACATACTTGCATATATATTAGATCTTCGCAACAAACAGTATTTAAATGTATAGTATTATTATCGTTTTGACAAGACTTTTATTTTTGCTCTATCCTGTAACTGGTTAAATAGAACTGACCCGTTGATTACATCCAGTATGAAAACTTAAATTAAATTACTTTTAGCACTCCCCAAGCATTACTATTAATGCCAAGTTGAGTCTAATTTAAGTTTGGCCAAAACTACCATCAGTTTGTTGTTTTGCTTCAATAATAAACTTGCAAAGTCAGCGAGCACGGTAATTGCGACTGGTGGTTTTTTGCTATTCTGAGCGATTTGTTAAATAAAATATTTTACATCACTGAATTGTCAGATATCCAATTTATTTAGAGACAAGACGATAAACTTTTCCAGATTTCACATCCGAACCCTTCAATACATGCCAATCATTTGGAACTCCACTCACATTCACATATTATTCAACATATGACGTTTTATAAATGTTAAATTGAATGCCACGTCCAAGGTAGCGTGGTGCCTGTTTTATAACGAAAGACTGTGGGCGTTTAGTCGGAACTAGAGTTTTAAAAGTATGTAACATAGGCTCCACATATAGGAAAGGTTAAGAAAGAAACATTAGATTGTATATAACTGAAAAGTTGGTGTACTGTGAGGCAGGGTGACTCAGCGGTTAGAACGACGGACTCCGAAGCACATATGCCAAGGTTCGCGCTCTGCCTGCGCTAATTCATGGCAGTACGGTAGAAGTAATCGATAAGTACGAGACCGGTCTACTGGATAAATTGCCTATTCTACATTAAAGAATGGCTAGTTTAAACTGACAAACGTATGCACATAATGAGACAGGTGTTTATACCAAGATTGCAACCTTAATTAAAGTAATTTTAACATGAAAGGTTGCCCAGTAATGAATGAGTACGAACCATCTGAATCGTTCAGCAAGGTGGCACAGCGATTAGAAAAATAGTCTCCAAAACGGATTTGCCCAGGTTCGAGTCCTGTCCGCAGCAAATTCATTGTAGTCAGTGAAAAGCAACCAATAAGGACGAAACCGGTGTACGGGATAGATTGTCTTTTCTACATTGTACAATGCTTTTTATATACTGAAAACTGTATGTACATAACGGGACTGATATTTATATCAAGATCGCAACTTTGATTTAAATAATTGCTATCACCACACTCGCAACCAGTATTCGTTTAATCTGAATGAATTTGACCGGAAACGCATATTTTGATTTGGAAATGTGGTTTTGCCAAATACTAGCGTTTCAGCCGACCTATTATTCTGCATTTCTTTGCCTGCCATTCACTCCCGATGGAATACACACAAGTTGTAATCAGATTAACGTAGGCCTCAAATTCTTGTGCGAGGGTTAGCTTACCAATGTAATCGACGAGCAATTACGCAATATGCGGTGGTCAACAAACTTGGCATACATAAATTCCCACATTCGTGTGTGTACTGGGAATGTTTGCGCGTGTGCACACATGTAACTGCAACTTGGGCCGGAAGATAACAATCAGAGCGTAAAGCAAACTTGTATTGACAAAGCAAAGCATAGAAACAAGGAAACCCGATCAACGCCGGATTAGTACACACGGTTTTCAATATGCTCTCTCGGCTAATTATGCTGTATGCACAATTTTTAATAGCAGTTTTACGTCGCTGAGAAAACAGAGGAGATTGTTCTTAGGGTGGTCATGGGAGGGGCGCTGGTTAAACACAATGACAATGCCATGGGACAGAAAAAGGAGTGGCATGCTTGCATGAATTATATATTACCTAATTGGGGGGAATGGTAATTAATTACAAACTAAAACGAAATTAGAAAGATATACACATTTACGTGTATGAAATACTAATATTATTTTTATTATTATTCATGAAGATAAAACGCCCGCTAAATAAATTGCATATTATTAATTTCAGCAAATAAATAATTATAATGGGAATTCTGTTTAGTGTGACAGCTATACCAGTAAAATTATACTATCCGACCTCTCAACCTGTAAAACTACGATTGGTTTCACACCGACAGAATTTACCCATATCCCTCAAGCTAGCAGGAATAACGGCATGACGTGGCTCAAAACGAAAATTGAACTATATGGTGAATCCCTCTATTTCAAGTCCGCTCTATCTCTCTCGTTATTTATTCACCAATCAGTATATATATATATATATATATATATATATATATATATATATATATATATATATATAGTTTGTATATTAGTGATAGAGGAGAATTATACAAAATGAACAATCGAAATTGTCTAACAAATGTGGCCATATGCCTAGGAAACAAATATCATGTTTGAACCATAGCAACCAGTACGGAGTTTCCCCAATTGTAAAATGATCATGGTGTCTGGAGTTCTCCTACACCTGACTAAACTTTTAGTTACGATATATGCGATACAAATTTCCAAATTTTATGCTTCAATACAGCGCCACTTACTGCTTAGCTTGGAATTTGTTCTACACTTCCAAATTGGAGCATAAAACTGAAGGTCTTTTAGGTATTTGAAATTGGTATAAGCACCTGACGTATTAATTTATTAAATATGTCAGTATAAACTAAGAATTGTATAGTGTAGAAAAGGCAATTCATCTAGTAGACCGGTTTCGTCCTTATTGAGATCTCAACATTTACTGACCAAAATTTGCCGAGGACAGGGCTCGAACCTGGGCGAACTTGATTATAATAATTGTTATCACCGCCCCTGCAACCATAGTTCGTTTAACAGAAATTGGTATTCATAGAATCTAAGAAATGCAATTACCAATGTTGTCTGAAATGGAATGCTAATAATGAGGCTGGTTTCATGGACTATGAAAATCGAATTTTGTGTTTTCCAATCCGGCACGTAGGTGTGATTTATTTTTGATGAGTTACTTCATCGCAAATTTAGAAAGGATTTTTATTACATGTACTATATTTCCCAAAAAACAGACGATCCTCTATCCCCTGCAACAAACGACCTCAATAAAATTCTTGCCAAAATAAAATATATAACATTATTGCGGAGGTTTGCTGAAGTTTGTTCATTTTTTCGGTCTAATTCGGACCAATGCTATCACAAAGTAAACAAAGATTGTGTAACACCACATTTCCAATGGTTAGTATGAAGGATGTTGAAGCCTTCGGAAGAAAGGGATGAATACGCACCAAGCCTGATCGAAGACAAAACAGATACATACGTGGAAATGGTGATGAATGAGATCTTTGTGAAACTCTTGGTGCAAAGCTACAACGCACGTACGCAAAACGCGGCGTTGCAAAAAATTATATCACATATTGCTGAGTAACGTAGTAAAAGCTTTCATAGCTAATTAATAGTTATGGCATTCACAACCATTATTATTATAATCAAGGTTGTGATCTTGATATAAACACCTGACCCATTAATTACGTACATACGTCAGTATAAACTAAGAATTTTATAGTCTAGATAAGGCAATTCATCTAGTAGACCGGTTTCGTCCTTATTGGGAACTCATCATGTACTGGCCAGAATTTGCCGCGGACAGGACTCGAACCTGGGCACGTCTGCTTCGGAATCTGGTGCTCTAATCACTGAGCCATCCTGCCGCACCAAAAATTCATCAGTATAATTAAGCGAAGACGACAGTTTGCGCGGGTGGTGATAACAATTAATATAATCAAAGGTTGCGTTGATATGAAGCACTATTCCATTTAATTGCCCACATATGTCGAAGTATAAACTAAGAATTGTAGTGTTGAAAAAGCAATTAATCGGTAAGGCTGGTTTTAAGGTAGCTTTATTGGGAACTCATCATGTACACAGCATAGGAATTTATGCTGACATATGAAGTATTCAATTGGGTCAAAATGTTTGTATCAAAACCGCAACCTTGATTATAATAATTATCTCCACCCGCGCAACCAATGTTCGTTCAATTATACACCACCATTGTTTATGCATTTATATGAAAATTTTAATAAGTTGTTAAATGCCACAGAGCCATATCCATTCTTGTTAATAGATTTGTGTCATTGGCAGGCATGTGTCCTTTCAATTTTTAAAAGGATTTCGTTTATGTTGGTTCATATAATTGCTTTGTCATAAAATAGGGACGTCGTATTGAATTATATGTGAGAGCCCGACTTAACGCATTTCCATTCCAATTAAAGCGACTAATGTAAACGTGTCTCCGTGTGATGAATCTATTTCCATACAAATATGTTGTCTGGCCTGCATATTGAGCAACAGTTTGTTTAGATGGCGCCAATGTTAAGTAATGGTAAATGATTATTTAAATCAAGTTTGCGAGCTCTAAGTAATCACCAATCCCATTGTATTTAACCAGTCGTCGAACAACATAACAAAACAACCGCCTGTCGCAACGCACTGACGTGTTTCGACCTTCCATAATCATCATCATCAGAGAACGAAGACAAACTGACTATCGAGGATTATACCGCATTGATTATATATGGAAATAAAATTTAGATATGCGGTTCTGGCCTCTAGCAGTCTCGCATACATTGAACTCGACTGGAAATGTCGGCTGCACAATTTCTATGCAGTCACGAACATTAACTGTCTGCAGCTTTCGCCGCATATACATATATAGGCAATAAAATTTAACAATAAATGATTGCGCGGGTGGTGGTACCAATTCTTTAAATCAAGTTTGCGAGCTTGAAGTAAACACCAATACAATTGTATTTAACCAGTCGTCGAACAACATAACAAAACTACCGCCAGTCGTAACGCAGTGATGCGTTTCGACCTTCCATGATCATCATCAGAGTACGACGGCAAACTTACTAGCGAGGATATAACCGCATTGCTTATTTAGAATTTAGAATATCTTTATTTGGATTTAAACCACACATGTTCCATCAACTAATAAAATTGGAAAATGTACAATATTAAAAAAGTTATCACATCACATAAAAATGTGCAATTACTCTCATGTAGATAAGTGTATCTCACTAGTTGTACTGTACAATATATCAATTTCAGAAAGTTCGGCTGTAAGGAATAATAGATACATGATCAAAATAGGAAAAATTAAGGTATAATTCGAGCGTAACATTATGCAAAAAAATTGAGAACCATGACTAGCAATTGATTGTATATATTGTTGACTAACATGATGATATAATGCATAACATTTCAATTTTAATAATAGAAAACTTGGAAATAAAAATCTCAAGAAATTCTGTCTCTGATAACAATTATCCTTGTCTTTTATTCAACCATGAGAAAGTTATATCATAATAAAAATAAAAAATATCAGCAGGATTGTAGACTCTTTCTAGTTCAATAGATAAAAATTTAAAAGACATCTTAGATAGAGGCATTTCTCTAAGCCCCTTTGACAATTGGTTATAAATTTTGTAGATTTTCGAAAAAGAGAATAACTTGCTCGCAAAATTCCCCACCAATGGAAGAGATATATATGGAGTGCAAATTATATATGCGGCTCTCACCTCTAGTAGTCTTGCATAAATTGTACGTGACTGGAAATTTTAATGATAAATGATGTTTAGTTTTAAACAATCGTTGATTGCGCGGACGATGATGACAAAGTTTACCATCTTGAGATGAACATTATTCGAATTGTTTTTAACCCATCGCACTTCTGAAAATATCTCAACAGATACAAATACGTGTGACGGGCGTTAAATCTGTGATTTTATGATACTTTTGTGTGTGATTGGCGTTTATCTCCAACTCGCAAAATTGATTTAAAGGAAATGGTGTTTAGATTTGTTTTAGCTACTTGAAGTTGATGACCAGTATTTCTTTCAAAAACTTCTGTTCCTATTGTGACAACGTAGTTACATCATTTTCATTTCTCAAGTAAAGCAGAAGTAAAATAAACTTATCTCTTCTTATTGGCGTCATATTTTGTTCAAAATAATTTAAGCTCGATAAAACATGTTTCGCTGAATGAAACTGTTAAGCGAGTCAGGTAGGCGAATGTAAATTTCACAGCCAATGCTTTAAAATATACTATATCTCTTTTTATTTCATTGTTAAAATGATCAAATTCCACGTGTTGTGTTTACAGAATTAGTGAAATCAGCGAGAAGATAGCCATAATTGATTTTGGAAATATTATTAAGATAAGATGTGGAAACAAAGTTCAGACACAAAATGACTATACTACTAATTACATTAATAGTTCTACCAGAAGCTTTAATCTTTTAAAACCATTTCTAGACGCAGCTCGAGTTTGATGCATCTTTAAAAAATGGCTACTCAACGCACGTGACAACTAACACTAATAATGCAAACACCACCAAAACTAATACTTCTAGTAGTAGTATTTGTAGTACAAATTCTGATGCTGCTACTACTAATAATAAAAATACTAATATCATTACTACTAGTAATTGTAATAGAACATCTAATAATCCTACCGCTTCTAGTACGAACTACACTAATAGTACAAATCCTACGTCTACGAATATTTCAAAAGCACGAGTAATTATACCAAAACATCATTGACTACGCGGTTCCAGATAAAAATCTATAAATTACGTTTGCATACTTGAGATAAACGCCGATCCTATTTTATTCATCGAGTCGATCAAAATTGCGAAACAAAGGCCAGTCGCGCGTATTGACCCTGCCTGTTTCATTACAAAACAACAGAAAACTACCTAATATCTATCAAATCGCAATCCATTTATAGGGTATGGAAATAGTGCATCCGACATTTCCAATCAAGTAAACTGCACGTGCGACAGATAGAGGCGAAAGTCACAATTTATATTTTCCTCACTTTATCTATGCATAGTGGTTAGAGCCGCGATAGTCAGTTTTCTGCCGTGCCCTCATGCTGAACATGGAAAGTAGAAACTCGGCCTAACTTGACAATTGCACGCCATTAGCGGCTTCTGTGGCGTAAATTGATGAGTCACCAGATACTAAGTCAAATGCACATTGATCAAATTCCATTCGCGACAATTTTCACCAGTACCTAAAGAAGGGCCAACATAGAAGGAAACTGATCTATCTGATGAATATTATTTTATTTATTTTCTAATTATTCGACTTTAGTTTTTAAGAACAAACACACACACAGACATATATATGTATATATATATATATATATATATATATATATATATATATATATATATATATATATATATCAACATATATATATATATAATGGAATTAGTGCTCATCTCACTTTTGCAACTTTGATTATTTTAAATTATCCCCACCAGCAAAATCAATGATTGATTACACGCAAAATTACTTTGTTTTTCTGTTGAGGCTTAATTTGAATTCTTAACTTAATTCAGTTAATCAGGCTTATGAAGCATTAGAAAACCACACGTAATAAGAAAATTTATTCAAGAAATAAGTTCTGCAGAACTGGAAAAATTTATAATTCATTATGAGAATTAGATTAATTTACGTTTTGACTTAGTAGAGGAGTACAGTCATGTATTAATTAAAATTTATAAATTGACTTAAGCTTTAAAAAATCGTTTTTTTAATTGATAAAGAAAATCCGTAGGTGCAAGAAGCCATTCAAATATCTCGAAAACGATTGACTGTACACATTCTATTGAATTAAGCTGATAGGCTAAGAAATAGCATATTGAAAATTAATTTTGAATATTAATTAATTTGGTCTCGGAGAAACTGGACATTTCTTACATTGTAATAAAAGGGAGACGAAAATTGTGGTTGTAATGCCTATCTCAAAAACAATACCACACCATATGTACTGAAGCTGACAAGTCGATATATTGAGAACAGTTTACAAATTACAATATAATCAAAACCTCTTAATAAAAATACGTAAATTTCAATTTAAAAAGTTAAATAATTAGAAGGCTTGATAGACAATAAAGTGAAGGTTCGTGGAGCAGGTAGAAAAGTTCGCAGATAGACGCAAATGAACCCAGACAATGCCGAGATAAGACAGGCTGCCATAGAGAAAAATAGACAGACAGAGCCTGAATTAGAATAGCTGGAGGAGATTAATATAGAAGGAAAGACACACATGACGATAAACATATTGAGAAGTAGATAGGTAAAGAGGCGGTCATGAAAAATAATAATGATACAGAAAGACAAAATGTCAGTTATGAAGCAGACGTACAATCAAACGTGTGGAGAGCATACTGAAAGACGTTAAGAAAATTCTATGCGTTTTTGCACAATATTAAACTTACTCTTATCAAGAGTAAGCTGAAATCGATTTCAAATTGCATGATATAGTGTGATTGTGAAATCGAATTGAGATTTCAATAATTTCTATTAACTTGGTTGAGTTTTCTCCTAGCTTAAATGAGACGAGTTGACCTTTGAAAACTTTAATTAAAAATAAAGATGAGCAATGAGATGTAGATCTCAATAGCTAAAAGGGAAATAAATACCAGTAAAAGTTTGCAATAGCACATAGATGGTAATTATTATTATATATGCCAGTTTTAAGTTGGAAGAAAAGATAATAATACTAACTACAATGGCATAGTAAAGCAAATACGCTATTAAAAGGATGAAAACTATACTTGTAATAGACGGCAATAATGGACAATTTACTAGGCAAGGAGTGAGTTAGAGAAAGTGCGAGAATAAGTGAAGAAATAGGAGATGAAAGAAAGATTAGCATGGGTAGACACACATTTTTTATGGTTGTTTAATACTTTGGTGGTGGGTATTAAGTAAATTAATTTAGTTCATGAGATGCATTTAAATCCGTGTAATAGATTGGATAAAGGTGATATTAAGTGGCGGAATCAGTACGTTAGTAAGCGGAATAGAAATTAATAGGGCAAGTGTATGTGTAAATCAGAAAGATAAAGAGCTAAAGAATAAATATAAACTATATATATATATATATATATGTATATATATATATATATATATATATATATATATATATATATATATATATATATATATTCAGGTATATGTATGTGTATTAACATTATTGGGTGTTTTAAGTAGAGAATTTAATGTTTGCGAACGATTGAGCACAAGTTAATGAGTTTGTAGGCGAGTGAATTGGTAAATAAGTAAATCAGAAATACCAGTCTAACAGAAGTAGCGACAAACTTGTCAGTGGCAAATTTTAAAAGTGAGCCTAACAAATTTAGAACTTTGTTTAGATAACAAAAGGTTGGTGGAGAAAGACAGATGAGAGAAACAGAGATGAGAGAGACAGATATGATGTCCTTCACAAAATAGTATATATATATATATATGTATATATATATATATATATATTGTGTGTGTTGTGTGTGTGTATTTGGTTGTGGAATTAGTTCATTAGTATATGACCAGGTACTGTGGCTCGAAAAGAATGGTAAATGGGAGGTACAAGGAAGGAGGTAAGATAGATAGCTGGGGTTTGTGGAGTGTAGAGGGAGAAGGTGGTCCAGACGGACCAGTTAAACTATTTCTGACATTTATTCCATGCCAGACGGGACAAAATAAATCAACCGTTTTTTGTTCAGTTCGCATTCATTTGACAGTGGGACAGGTGGCAGTACGCAACAAAACATCATCGTAATTTAGCCTAGCGAACAACAATATTCATTTAGGAAATGCACACACACACACACAAACACACACGAAAATACACCTACGCACACACCTGAACACATACATTCAAGCACACACAAGAAATCACCAATAGACGAATAAATTGTTTATCTCTAAAGCGAAGTCAATTTTTCCGTCTAAAGCTCCATACCATTAACATTTCATTCATCCATTTGTGTTCATCAATTCAATATTTCCACAAAACACACAGACAAGCCAACGCGCAACAGAAGCTCATTATCGAATTCGTCTGTAGCCACGAGTGATTGTACATTTAGCAATAAAATTGTGGAAAACTGTACAGTATCTTCCACTGGAAAATACAATACAATAGTTTAAGATTAAAAACTATTTACTTCTTCCCCATGTTGCGCGATTATTTTAAAAAATGGGATTGACTTTTATAACAAATAAACTTTCGTGAAAACAGTGTAATGCAATAAACGATGGCTAAATTTGACAACATATACAGATATAGTTTAAGCTCCAAAGACGTTGCCGTCGTGAAAATGTTATGACTTACGAGGAAATATTCACTCGCATATTTTATGCGAGGTTATTGAGCTGATCACCGCATTTTGATTTTTAATAGATTATTTTAAAACTAGGTTTTGATCCTCGATTGATAGCTTGTCATTTTCTAGTGGAGATGAAAATGGAATGTAGGAATACGTCTGTGTTTGTTACAAATTTTGTAATTTTTGATGTTTTTCACCTGATTAAAAAAAATAATATTTCTGTATTTCTACGTCGCAACTTTTATTAGAAGAAATTTTTTAGATAATTATTAAATCAAGACTACGATCTTGATAGAAATACCTGTCCCATAATTTGCATTGTACCATCCTATTATCCCACATTCTCGACCCAAATATGCAGTGGTTAAAGGGCGTAATACCGGCTCCTACTGACGAGTCGCCAGTAAGCACGAAACGAATGTGCATGAGATTATACTTTCCGTTCATTCTGCCTTTCGTTTATCCTTCTGGTCACAACTGAACTAATTTGTTACTAGGTTCGCAAAACCTAATACATACTTGAATACTATACATTCTTTCAACAGTTTTATTAACCTCTCTCTCGGTCTATAACCGATTGCAAGCTGGATGGGATTAGGTTGAGAATTATAACAATTTCCGAACACCTGTTACTCCAGTTAAACCATACACTCTAGCCTTCATCGATATCAGTTATCACATTTCTCGGTAAGCATGACATCATTCAATTCAATGTATTACAGTTAAATACTGTTTGTTGCGAAGACCTAATATATATGCAAGTATGTATTAGGTTTTGCGAACCTAGTAACAAATTAGTTCACTTGTGACCAGAAGGATAAACCAAAGGCAGCATGAACGGAAGTATAATCTCATGCACATTCGTTTCGTGCTTACTGGCGACTCATCAGTAGGAGCCGGTATTACGCCCTTTAACCACTATATATTTGGTAGAAGAATGTGGAATAATAGGACGGTACATTCTTCTACCAAATATATAGTGGTTAAAGGGCGTAATACCGGCTCCTACTGATGAGTCGCCAGTAAGCACGAAACGAATGTGCATGAGATTATACTTACCGTTCATGCTGTCTTTGGTTTATCCTTCTAGTCACAACTGAACTATTTTGTTACTAGGTTCACAACACCTAATACATACTCGCATATATATTAGCTCTCCACAACAAACAGTATTTAACAGTTAGAGCAACATACTCTAAAATAGAATTGCCCATGTTAGAACTCTGTCCGCAACAAATTCTGGACAGTACGTGAAGTGTTCTCAATTAGAACGAATCCGGTCTAACGGAGGAATTTCCTTTTCTCCAAAATAAAAAGCTTAGTTTATACTAACAAATCTATTCACATATAGTAACAGGTGTTTATATTGATATCGAAACATGTTGTTCTAATCTCTCACGCAACCAATATACATTTAATTATTAAAATAACGTTTGCAAGCTTCGTATAAGCACCGTCCTGATCTGTGATGGTAATTATGGAAGATGTAAACCCATCAGTACGTCTGAGGGATAATAGTTCTTCTAGGTTATGCAACTGGCTAGACATAAGGGGGGCAATATTTATCTCAAACTCATAAATGTGACTTATAGAATTTTTATCATCTTCCTCGCAATTAATGATTTTTAATTTTATGTAAACAAAGTTTCTGCTACTAACACAATATATTCATGGCGTATCATAAAATACAAATTAAAATAAGACACCAAAATGATGAAATTATTATTATGTCCATTTGATAGTTTGCATTGACTTAAAAAAAAAGCAACATTGGTCCGAATGTCACTTGTGTGTATTTAATCACTTGACTAGTTGATTTATATTTATTGATAGCTTTGATTGGTGTCAGTATTTAGATTGCCATTAAGAATGAGAAATAATAGCTACATCAAGTGGAATATATATAGGTAATACCAATTAATTTGATGAATGGGCTTCCGAATCTATCATACTGCACGGACGGCAATGCAGTATATGACGCTTTTTTAGATCTGGTAGTTAGAAATATTCAATTGTGTAATAGGTGTTGCGCACCTAGCAACAAATTAGTTGAAATAGGACTAGTAGCATAAACCCAAGGTATAATCTCATGAACACGTACGTATCATGTTCACTGGCGACTTAAAAGTAGGAAACGTTAAATACGCTCTTTACTACCGTATATTTGGAACATTTGGACTTTACAATTTCCTATACGAATTTGTATTCAAGCAGTAGTATTATTAACGTAATATAAAGATTGTGACATTGCGACTACAATGCCAACGCATTATATATAGTAGTATTGCATACATTGTACACGACATTTACAGCCACGTACAATGTATGCAAGACTACTAGAGTTGAGAGCCGAATATTTAATTTTGCTTCAAGTATATGCAATGCGGTTTGATCCTCGCTAGTCAGTTTTCCGTCGTACTCTGATGATGATTATGGAAGGTCGAAACGCGTCAGTGCGTTACGACTGGCGGTAGTTTTGTTATGTTGTTCGACGACTGGTTAAATACAATGCGATTGGTGTTTACTTCAAGCTCGCAAACTTGATTTAAAGAATTGGTACCACCACCCGCGCAATCAATTATTGTTTGAAGGTGGAATAATTGAAAGAAAAACAAATTTTATTTCAATACTTGTCTTACAACCTTACGAATTTCCTAGCAGTTCCCTGTTAAATCTCACGTAGCCATCAAATTTTCACAATTATTTATGCATCGCTGTTTGTTAATCGGATTTCAGTAATGCTTTGAGGATAAACAAGGAAATTTGAAATACGCCGGTCCATGTAATCAAAAAACAATTCTTTTTTAAATGTATTTTCTAGCAAAAATTGAGAATTGCAGAAGATAGTACAGTCAAATCATTCGGCAGTCTGTTTTGGTCTACATTTTGTCTTCATTTCAATTCCACATTAGGAATTCACTGACAAAGCAATTAATGGATAATTGTAAAAAATAGAATGCTCACCTATGCCAAAATTTAATACGATGACGCTAAAGATGGTTTAACTTCTCTCAGAAGAAGAAAAGAATGACGTTAAAGTTATGTGCGCTTATGTTGAATCATCAGAAATAAAGTATTAAATTAAGAGTGAATCAAAATTCATAAGAACTTATTCATAAATTAAACGAACATTGGTTGCACGGGCGGTGAAAACATATATAAATGAAGGTTGATATAAACATCAATCCAATTATATGCATTCCTTTGTCCGTATGAACTAAGCATTATATACTGTAGAAAAGGTAATTCATCCAGTAGACCGGTTTTGTCCTTATTTGGAACTCTTAACATACTGTCCAGTCTTCGCCGCAGACAGAACTCGAACCTGGGGACGCCTGCTTCCGAATCTGGTTCTCTCACCTCAGAACCACCCTGCCGCATGTTACACACAATTTTCAGTCATACACTGACTTATGCTTCCTATTTATTGTTTCCTTTAGTAGGAGCCTTTACAGCATCTCTGTAAACATGAAGTTCCAACTAACCATCTGGAATCTGTCATTTTAGATCTAGTATCACGCTACATGGGAAAGTGGTATTGAAATGAACATTTATATAATTAAAAGAACATTGGTTGCCCGAGGTGTGATAGCAATTATGTAAATTAAGGTTGCAATTTTAATGAAACCACTAGTCCCCTTACAAACATAAATCTGTCAGTATAAAATAATCATTGGATAATGTGAATGAGGCAATACACCTTTTAGACCAGTTTCGTCCTTATCGGGATCTCTTCCAAATTGTGAAGTCCGAAATTCATGTGGAAATAAAGTTAAAAAATTTCCATCCAATAGAATTAGACAATAATTATATTTAATTGATCATTGGTTGCGCGGGCGATGATTAAAATGATTTAAACCAAAGTTGAGATCTTGATACAAGCACAAATCCCAATATGTATATATTTACATTTGATTTTATTATTTATCAATGTGTAATTCATCCGGTGAATCTGTTTCGTCCTTATCGAGAATTCTTCAATTATTGTCCAGAATTTGCAGCGGACATGGTATGTAACTGAGAAAAGTTTGTAGCTTGCAGTAAAGTTTCATAGACGATCGTGCAAACAATGATAATTTGATTATAAATGTTGAATTCCATAACGTAGCGTAATGTTTGTTCGACAATGACAGATTGTGGATGGCTAAATGGAAATTTTTGTTCATGCAGATTCCATATAGCCTCCAGCGGAAAGCAAAGGCCTAAACTAATAAACATTAGTAAGTATAAAACTGCAAATTGTGTGTAGCCTGTGTTAAGGTGGTGCAGTGGTAGTGTGAAAGACTCCGCAGCAGACGTATCCAGGTTAGAGCCCAGTCCACGGTAAATGCTGGACAGTACTTCAGGAGATCCCAATAATGACGAGACTGGTCTACTAAAATAGCTACCATTTACACACTATGCAATGCTTAGTTTATCCTGGTAAATGTGTGAACGTAATGGGACTGGTGTTCGTATCAAGATCACAATCTTGACATAAATAAATGTTATCACCGCCGCGCATCCAATGCGCGCTTAACCTTTACTTAAGAAGTATTTATATTCTATCACCCATTATATATATATATATATATATATATATATATATATAATTTATGGTTATTCTTTGCTTCAGGTGGATCCGCATTTGTATCTCCGTGAACCAGCTACCTATTGCGATCAGATCAGCTGAAGTTTAACCCAACAATAGCTATGAAATTAATCTATTCCTTGTTGCGTAACAAGTATCCTTTAAATTTAGTTTCGTCATGTAGCTGTTAATATAATGCGGTCAGCATGCGGCTTTACGCGCTAGGTGCATGGCAAAAAATAAATGACGCAATAATAAGTTTTTTTGAGAAAGAATTTTGCGCCTAGTGATGTTGATATATTTTTACTATACTTCCTTTTCTGCTGAATGATTTATCATAAAATAAGCAAAAGTCTTTTTGGCATTTATCGACTGATATTTCAATCGACAAGTTGGTGGTCTTGTTAAAAATCCGCGATTCTTATTTCAACAATATATTTCAAGTTCTACACCATCAACTAGCACAGACTCGTAACAACTCTTTAAATCAAGTTTGCCAGCTTAAAGTAAACACCAATCCCATTGTATTTAACCAGTCGTCAAACAACATAGCAAAACTTTGCTTTAAATCAAGTTTGCGAGCTTGAAGTAAACACCAACCCCATGGTATTTAACCAGTCTACGAACAACATAACAAAACTACCGCCAGCTGCAACGCACTGACGCGTTTCGACCTTCCATGATCATCATCGGAGTACGACGGCAAACTGACTATCGAGGATCAAACCGCATTGAATATATATGGAAATCAAATTAAGATATGCGGCTCTCACCTCTAGCAGTCTTGCATACATTGAACTTGACTGGAAATGTCGGCTGCACAATTTCTATGCAGTCACAAACATTAACTGTTTGCAGCTTTCGCCACATATACATAAATAGACAATACAATTTAACAATAAATTGTTAAATTGTTAAACATAGCAAAACTACCGCCAGTCACACGCACTGACGCGTTTCACCCTTCCATGATCATCATCAGAGTACGACGGTATATATATATATATATATATATATATATATATATATATATATATATGGAGAGCAAAATTAGATATGCGGCTCTCACATCTAGTAGTCTTGCATACATTGTACGTGACTGGAAATGTCGGCTGCACAATTTCTATGCTTTTTGCAGCTTTCGCTACTCATATACACAGATAATACAATTAAACAATCATTGATTGCGCGGGTAGTGATAACAATTCTTTAAATTAAGTTTGCATATTTGATGTAAACAGCAATCCTAAAACTAATCCCAATTATATTCAACCAGTCGTCGAACAACATATCAAAACTACCGCCAGTCGCAACGCACTGACGCATTTCGACTTTCCATGATCATCATCAGAGTAGGACGACAAACTGACTAGCGAGGATCAAACCGCATTGCGTATATATGGATAGCAAAATTAGATATGCGGCTCTCACCTCCAATAGTCTCGCATACACTGTTCGTCACTGGAAATGTGAGGTTAAAGCCGCATATCTACATTTGATTTCCATATATATGCAATGTGGTTTGATCCTCGCTTGTCAGTTTGCCGTCGTACTCTGATGATGAACATGGAAGTTCGAAACGCATCAGTGTGTTGCGGCTGGCAGTAGTTTTGATATGTTGTTCGACGATTCGTGATTACTTGGTGTTTGGATTGGTCTTTACTTCAAACTCGCAAACTTGATTTAAAGAATTGTTACCACCACCCGCGCAATCAATTATTGTTAAATCCTAAAACTAATTTTGCTTGCCATATGTATGCATTGTGGTTTGATTTTCGCAATTCAGTTTGCCGTCGTACTCTGATGATGATCATGGAAGGTCGAAACGCGTCTCACGCATGACTGATGGTAGTTTTGCTATGTTGTTCGACGACTGGTTAAATACAATTGGATTGGTATTTACTTCACGCTCTTAGACTTGATTTCAAAAATTGATACCAACAACCGCGCAATCAGTGATTGCTTAACGGAGTCATAACAGTTCATACAACTGTATAGTACTTGATGTAAATTGTTCGTAAACACGTTCCCATAGATCTCTTTCTCTCTCTATCTCTCTCTCTCACACACACACACACACTCTGGAAAAAAAATTTAATCAAGTTATCCTGTCGATGAACTTCGATAATAAGCATGAATCCTGCCCTAAAACGGCTTTCGTATACCTGATTAAAGCATCCATACTGCTTCCGTAGTTTAAATCGCAAAATATCAGCCGTGTCTGAGGCTTCTCGATCAATTAACATCTTTATTGTTTACATATTCTCATGTCGTTGCATCACGATAAAGAAATGAAAATTTTATTTTGCCGGTTAAATTGTAGCATCTCATGTTTCTTTCCATTTATTTGGTCACTGCGTAAACTTAATTCTCCTTTATTTCGCTATCAAACAACGATATTCGCAACTTACCAAGATTGCAATATGGGCACGTGAATAAACTACCAGACGTTGGCAAGTCCAGGTTGGAATACGTGAAGATAGACAACCATTTCAATATAACTATTGCCTTTTGTACACTATAAAATGTCTAGTTTATACCGAAAATTTTATGTGCATAATGAGCACGGGGTTTATATCGAGATCGGAACATTGATCAGAGCAATATCACTATTTTTTACATTATTTTATTTCCAAGTGTTTTATTCGCATATGAAGTGAATACATATTTAAGAAAAATAGAATTGCTCTACGATTATGATTTCCCCATCGATCTTTGACGATCAATGTTTGCAAGTTAGAAAAGTCAAACTAATTATTGTGGCAAATAGCACTTCAGTTTTTTCACATTCTTTTAAGGCAAAAACCGCACGTGTAAGGCAGTCAGAAATTCCTTCAAAAACCCGTTTTTCTCAGTTTATACTGGAAAACGGCAACGCAGCTGTCAAACTATAAATCTAGACAAACGTCTAAATATGTTTCAATCTAACATTCTCCTCATTCGTTTGTATATCTATACGCCTATCTTATCTGTTATTCTCTCCGCCCATCTCCTTTATTTACGGGTAAACCACACATATCTGCAGGGCCGCATACAAAGTGAATAACTCATTTGGCTTCAAACCGATAGTAAAAACTGCTCATAAATCATCGCAGTTAGTCAGTTTTTGTCATATGTACCCGACAGCATTCCTTAATGTGCTTTGCCTATTCTCCGCATTGTTTCGAATGAACTGTGTTTTGTTCTCCACTCGCCCTGGCTAATGTGGTGTGCATATTGTTTGCATGTGTGTGTATGCATGCGTGCGTGCTTGCAATGGTCTGGGCTCGAGTGTCGGTGCATGTGTTCATTCAACCAAGTCAAGGATTGAAACTAATCTTGCGTAGGTAGGCTAACAGCTCTGCACTGTCATTTAAAAGCCAAATTCTGTTTTGATGACCCCGCAGCAAAGATGATAAAGTCAATTTCAGCTTGGTCTTGTGGAAATTTTAATTTTAACCTAGGGCATTTTCACGTATCTTAACTAATGGGCTTAAATTCAGAAAAAAATTTTGTCAGCTTGTATGTTTATCCAGTAACAAATCACAAATATTTGCGTCACTCGGTTATAAGCAAGTGGGAATTCTTTTCTTTCTCGGCTTTTTCAGAAAATTTTCCGGTTTCATTTCCATGAATCAATGCACGTATTTATATATATATATATATATATATATATATATATATATATATATATACATATATATATATATATATATATATATATATATATATATATGAGAATATGTACCTGTCATATAATACAACAATACCAAATTTAAATTACGGTGACTGTTCTACTGTTACAGATAAAGTGTGATCAATTCGAAAATGATGTTGAAAGTTTTTCCAATAAGGCTCAAACTCAAGCAATGACTGACTAAAGATAGGTTGTGCTATAATAGAATAGATTATGCAAAGCGCGGTTTCAGTAACACAGGGTATCAATGACAAGACTCCAAACAAAATGCTCCACAATTCGAATTCCAGAAACGACAATTCTAGTTAGTACTTTATGAGTGCAAATTAACGACGGAACCGGTCTGCTTGTTGAATTTCGTGTGTCGTCTTAAGCTGTGTTTAATTTAAATCACGAACAAATGATACATAATTATGGTAGCGATATCAACTAATCATTGCGCAAGATAGCAAATGCGATTCATCAACTAGACTGGCTTCGTTCTTGATGGGCATTCATCAATAGTTGCCAGAATTGCCATTGCCTGGAATGAATCAGGTACATTTGGATCACGAACATGCCAACTCGCTATACGCCAGGAAGGCCGCGTATTTAATGCATTTTCAATTACACTGCAACCTATAATTATTTGTATATCTTTTCTTTAATTTTACCTTCGAGCGTTTTTCTTGGACCTCACATTCAACAAGCTATCTCCAGTCTGTCGTAATTTAGCAAGATACTATGCCAATATGGGAAGTAATATTGAATTGAAGTTTAATGTCAGCATTTGACTACACACGTGTTGTTTTTGTAAAATAAAAATTGTCTCAAATGGAAAATTATTTAACTCGTCATCTAAACCGGCCTCGTCCTTATCGAAACTTCTCCCGGGTGCGCCAAATTTGGCAAGCATTGATAAGAGGACAATAACGATGAAACCGATCTTGTTGACTAATTTCATTTGCTAACTGATTCTATATTTCTATTATACTACTATTATACATATGCATTAGCAAATCTTGTCTTCCTTATTAGATCAGCTTGTAGATGGCCAGTTGGAGCTTTATGTCGAAAGTGATACTCACAAGGATCCAACTGGATGTTAGACAGATGAAATAATTAAGTGTAATGCACGTCTTTCTCATCCCAATGCACCCAATTCAATATTGAGGCTGTTGCAATTTAACTAACTACCAATGTTTCCAAGTAGTTTTTGAAATTTGATTGCGGAGTGCCAGCTTCATATTTTCCAATGCCGCGTTTTTGCGTACGCGGGTAATAGCTTTGCACGGACAGTTTCACAAAGATCCGATTGATCACAATTTCCAATTTCGTTTTGTCTTCGATCGGGCTGAGTTCCACTGGGACGAATACAAATTGAGCCCGATCGAAGACAAAACGAAATTGGAAATTATGATCAATCGGATCTTTGTGAAATTGTCCGTGCAAAACTACTACCAGCGTACGCAAAACGCGGCATTAGAAAAATGTGTGTCCAATTAGAAACTGATTTAGCTGTTGATTATATAGAGATATATATATATATATATATATATATATACCTTAAATGAGAAGAAAACACATTGATTAGATTCAAATAAACTTTTTTTCGTGGCTTAAAAGTAAAATATTTTTGCGAAACTGAATTAATTGAAATTACTTGATCTGCGTTTTAACTAACGCAGTTAGTTTTCCAGTAGTTTTCTTTCTTCAACAAAATATTTCGTCTGCCTTTATCGGAAGTCTTATCTGTTGGTCCATTCTCACCAGTTTAACAAAAACAAACTAATGAAGCAAGCTCGATATTCGTGGCTTGTTCGTTACAGTATTATCTTAAGTTTGTATACACATCGAATGTGCACGGTTGACTCCTGTGGAATAATAATCCGGCTTCGTTGGCCTAAGCTTCACGTTTAATATTGATATTGTTCAAGTGGTGTTTCAAGTACCACACGGCAATTTCTTCAATATTACACTTGCCGAGCTTATAAAATTCAAGTTATGCGAATCTCACGTCTAGTTGTCTCGCATATACTTTACTTGACTGGAAATGCCAGCCGCAAAATTTCTATTCTGTCACGACAAAAATTATTCTTGCATCTTTCAATATAATTAAAATAACTGAACGACCATTGATGGCGCTGATGTTTAATGAAGGCAAATTTGACAAATAGAGATAAACAAAAAATCCATTTTATTTAATCAATCGAACGAAATTGCAAAACTGCCGCCAGTCGCATATTTGATATTCTATACCTCAAATCAGCGTTACAGCTTGATTCACGCTAAAACTACAACATTTATTTATACTCTGGTCACCTCTATTTAAACATCTTGACAAACGGTTAATTTCAGGTTTTTTAGACATATACCTATCTTGAGTAATATAAAAAAGAATAGTGTTGCGCATTCATCTAAAATTGGACACAATAGTAAAATATGACAAATTTAATAGCCCAATTCAACACTTGTCAATTTTCAGGAATGCAAGGATGGTAGACATCTTACTCTGTTCGGGAAAAAATGCTGCAAAAACAGGTTGTCCAGATGTATGTTTAACAGTGTTATTTCGCAACGGCACCATGCTTAACACCATTTAGTTATTTTACGTGTATAAATATGGAGGACCAAGTCATTCTACCTAAAATATATAGTTAGATGTGTTACTCTAGAAATTAGTTTAAGTCTTGAGGTGATTATGCCACTGGACAATTTGTAATTTGTATTTTACACCGAAACATGTGAATCAACCACCCTTTCCTTGTGGTACGACACGAGGTGTTTGTATCCACCGTCTACTTGATTATTACAGATTACTGAATGCCATTCGCCCTGATAGCATCCAACAGTGGCAATAGGTTGTATAGTAATTTTATGGCAACTCTAATAAGGGCTAAATAAATTGCGAAAACGTTTAAAGTGAACACTGTACTGAGTTACATTTGTTAACGGCCGCGTTAAAACCTGATCAAACATGCACACACACACACACACACATATATATATATATATATATATATATATATATATATATATATATATATATATATATATATATACACTAAACTTGTAAGCGTTAATATAATGAAGCTTCAAAAATTCTAATTCAAGAATGCAGCTGATAAACGAAGAGAATGCAAATATCATTTGATAGTTCGTGGAAGGGGAAGGAGATTTTGCACGTTTGAATATTTTCCGAACGAGGCAGCTGAATTGCAAATCATCGCAATTTGACTGCACGTGCCCACATGTCAAAATTAACATTGTACTTATAAGCTTGCTACGAAAATTCATTATTACCGACATTACAGTTAGCAGAATCATCAATCACCAAAATTAATTCATTCAACAGACCTAAATCGCCACCTGACTGACTAACTTAACAAATGTGATATTTATATCTTTCAATATTGACGTTAGTCTAATGAAAATGAAAATTTTCAACATTAATTGTGGCATCGTTATGAAAAATCTTTTGTATCTTTAAATCAATTTTGCGCATTTCCGATAAACATCACTATTATTTCATTCATTCAGTCGCCCAACAAAGCAAAAATACTATCACACGGCCTCACTGATTCATTAAGACCCGCCATGGATATTCGATAAGATGGTTTTACCAACACGATGCTTGTCGGATTTCAGTTTACGTTGGACTATAATTCTTAGTTTACTTCTAAACAAGCAATACTGTTAATACTTTTTAATTGTAAATATTTGCGAAAAATAAACTGTTTTACAAATTTTATCAGCCGATCAAGGATCAATGAATAGTATGCTTCTTAATTATTTTGTTTTTATTTTAATTACATTGATGAGATGTCTTTATCATGCATTGTGGCAATGCCCAACCTCGTATTTACATGCAAATATATCGCATGAAACATTGTCTTCGTGAAATAAACACAGCATTTTTCAACCCTAAAATATAAAGTACTTTATCGCGATCGATAAACGGTGATAGTGTGAATTTTCAGTTGTACAGGCATGCTAATTATTTGGCTAATCACCAGATAATAATTATGGCCCTAAAAGTGACCATTGTTAACGTCCCTGTATTATAAGGGGTTTAGTGGAGTTCTATGAGATTAATGCTGGCCACGCGTGCATCTAGATCCATCATCGTCATGCATCTGCAACAGTCTTTTACTCAAACATTTGAGCTATCCTCCGACAGCCAGACGATAAAAATTGTGCTACCTTCAATTTAGTGTATCTTTTGTATAATTAAGGCTTAATAAATACAGCCAATCCAAATCAAGTTCAACGTTCTACCAATTGAGTAAATGGCTGCTAATTTAAATAGCATTAAATGGTGTATACAAAATTGCGAAGTTGTTATATTTCATACACCAAAATTAAGAGGTTTTTATTCCATTTTCTAATTGTATTTGATCTGAGTGATTTTGCTGCATTTTTAATACTTTTGCTTATCCGACAGAAGAGGTATCACGCACACACATACAGAAAAATTTACCTTGATATACATTGTTTAAAATTACGATCGACACGCCGTATGTCGTATACCGGTACTAAGCTCCGTAACATCTATATATTTGGTCAAGAAAAATGGTTTTATACATTGTGAGTTGGCTTTGAAATCGAATTGCCTAAGACTTTATACGAATGTAGCTCCATTTCTGCTTGATTACACTTTCAACTAGAAGAATGTGCCGTGAAATTTCCCCACAATACTGGAACAAATATTTGTTGGATATAGGGCGTAGTACCGACACCTACCTATGATTCACCAGTTCCAAGAAACGTATGTGTATATAAAATTATACCTTATCTAAATGCTGACTTTGGTGCATGCTTCTGATTTTAATTGAATTAATTTGTTGCTGGGTCCGCACTAACTAAAGCGCAATTACACATACATTGTTTTTTTGCAACAAAGAATTTAAATAAGAAAATCTTAGTTTGAATGGCTTAATTTATACATTTTGATATTTCACTAGATACATATGCGTCATATTTATATTTCTAATTAGGAAGAAAAAATACATTAATAACGAAGTGGATAAAGGCCATTTATTTCGAGATTATTAAACCTCGGTCTACAATCTTTCATTTATATTTATAAATACTACCGCCAGATCAATGGTGTAGCTATGGGAAGCTGCATTGCACCCCTCCTGGCAGTGCGTATCTCTCGTGTCCTTGGATGTATAGTAAGGTCAAAGTTTTTCGTGGAAGTCACGTCCAATGATGTTTCTTCTCGTGTTAACAATGATGAAAGGAAAATTGAAACGTCGTTTTTAGTTGGAAAACGAGATTGTGTGTACTCGTACCCCAAACGTCGCAATGTTGGAGCCATTGGCGCAGGTAAGACTGCTGGTGTTGACTGGGTGGGTGGGTTCGAAATAATTGTGGCGTAGTAAGCTTACATCTGATCCAGTGTCTATGAGAAATAATTCGCCAGAGTTTGCGTCACGGATGAGGAAAGATGTTGATAGTGGCAACTGACGATGGGACTGGTTGCTGGCATTTGGGCGTTTGAAGCATGACTTGACTGGAGCCGTCGCTGTAAAGACAATAGTTTGATTGCGCTCTACTACGAAAGCAACGTGCTTTGAGCTATCGGACGTGGGGCGGCCAACAATCTTGGGGTGATCAGCCTCTACAGCCGCAAAGGAGGCTGACCCTAGTAGTTTTCCGAACCCTCCATGGGCGGATCATCCTGAGTTGTCGAAGGTGATCGCGCCCACAATGAACGTCGCGTCTGTGCGCGGGAATGTGCAGCCATTTCTGAGGCAATAGCGTGTGGAGTGGCCATAGCTGTGGTGATTCGGACACCACTCCGCCGGTGGCTGTGAAACTGAGGCCCGGGATCTGGACGTCGACCATCTGGTGCTGTTTCGGGACGGTGGTCGACGATGGTTATGACTGCTCCGGTCGCGTTGATAGTGGACGGCAACGACTGAGGCCGAATGTGGCCTGACGGTGAGGCTCTCGAGCAGGCTGATGAGGCGCTCATTGGTGAAATTTGTTCGGGCTGATGATGATGTGGATTGACATTCGGACAGTCTTGAGGTGATGTAACCTTGCTCTGAGGCAGGTGAGCTGCGGTGGTGTTTCTTCCACCACTTGTCTAGACGTGCCGGCAGTACACCGTCTTGCACTTCAACGGATTCGCGCAGGAACGTGGCCATCTCTTGGAGTGCCGGAGGAAGCTTCTAAATGAATAGTCGCATCAAGATTTCCTTGGGCAGGTTGAATTCAGAGGCATTCTGCTGCATCTCCCTGTATAGCTCGGAAGGCGTGCGTCTACCTAGGGACATCTGGCTCATCAATTCTGTAAGCTTGTCTTCCCGATCTGGTGTCAGGCGCTGCTTGACGGCGCGTTGCAGGCTCTGTCATGGCTGCAAACATGATCCCTCTGTGAATTGATGCAGGATATCTTTGAGTCCGCGTCTGAAAAACATTGTGATTTTCTCCCAAGCCCTCAAAAAATTGAGCCCCCGTCTGTTATATTGGACACCTTGGCCAATAAAGTAACATCGTCGACCCACTCGTCAAGGTAGTCTGGATCGAATTGGCATATTTTGTACTGGGTCCATGTGGTGATGCGGCCTGTTGCTGGGATCGCAACCGGGCTTCCTGCATTTCCTGAGCTGGACGTTATTTTATGTGTGTGCTGTCGAGTATAGATGGCAGTGTTACATCGTCCTCACACGTCATAGTGTGGCTGTCTTCGAGAATTGTGATCTCGAGAGGGTGGTTCGCTGTGATTTGTGTCTCAATTTACTTTCTTGTGTGTTCTACCTGCTTTACCGGAATCACTCTTGCGTGGCATTCATCCGAAGTGCTTGATGTTCTCAAAGGCTAGATGCTGATTAATTCTTTGTTGGCTGTGAGTTCGATGAAACGGGGCACCATTTATGTAGGAGGATTTGTAGCTCATGTATGAGGTTCTGCGAGCTAGTTGTCTATTTAGTGCGAAATTATCCTCCTATATAATATCTGGTAGCTGTTACTACGATCCGCGTTCATGATTAATCCATGTCCCTTTCCAGAAGGGTGATGTGAGAAGGCCACAGCATCGAATCATTGTTTTATTCAAAATGTTATTAAGCAAAGAAAAAAATCGTGTAAAAGTAGTCGCAATAAGCATCACAAATAATAATTACACTTTTTGCTAGGTTTTGAATGTTTCAAAACACATAAATCCATTGAACTATAGAGTTTCGGATAAAGGATCGAGAAACACCTGAAGTTTGGATCAGTAGAATCATAACTGAACTGTTAGTAGTTGTGTAAAAATGGTTAAGGCATGCAAAACAAGTAAATCCTGGGTTTGAGCGTTAAGTCACATAAATCCACCGCATGTTACCTGCGTATCGCGCGCGGGTGTCTCTTATTATTAAACAAAACCCTAATAATTACAATTAAATTTGCAGTTCAAGAAATCTCAGTTAAAACCGCTTGAAACTAACACAGCTTGTTGCTAAAACCACAGTTAAGAGAAATACTGTGTAAAACCATAATTAGACTATTTTACCTCGAAGAGAATTATATTTGTCAAAATTGAACTTCATTGGGTTGTAACGCGGAGCCGCGCGTTACAAATGTATTTCAACAAAACATACATTTTGAAAGCGAGGTATCAGAAGATAATGAGGAGGGGAACAGAAAAATAGAGTAAAATTACCGTCAGTCTGACGGTAGTTTTGCTATGTTGTTTGACGACTGATTAAATACAATGGGATTGGTGTTGACTTCAAGCTCGTAAACTTGATTTAAAAAAACGTTATCACCACCCACGCAATCAATGATTGTTTAATTGAGTAAAATTCCCCGGTAAACTGAATCCATGTAATTTCTCTAAAAGAGTACGCACTTCCAGTAAAAATCTTGACATTATATTAATTCTGACTAAGGCCACGAAGAAATCTAGCATTCATATTTGAGACTAATCTTAATTGTAGACTTAAGTTTGGATAACACACAGGAATATCTATTAGTCTTTAAATCATAACAGTCGACACTGTTCATTTACTGATAGGAGAATAGTTGCACATAATTATTCACATGCTCATTTACATCACGAAGACGAAATAAACAGTTAATGCCGTATCTTCGGGTATACTATGAGCCGCAATTCATGCCAGCCGAGTTTGGAATAATTTTGGATACCACAGATTCAGCCAAAACTGAGTCGATCGTTTTGCTCGTTTACTTATGAAATTTCCGATAGGTTATGACAGAGCATAATTAATTTGTTTTGCTTAAATGGTGTTTCTAAACTTGATTACCATAAACTGTGATCAAATCAGTTGGAATTGGGAAACATCATCCGTAATCCGGTTGTCAAGGCATGAGGCTCACGAAGAGTAAATAAATAGCATGAGCAATTCTCATTATTTGCGATACAATTATTTGCCGATTTGGATGGACACTCTATTCCATATCTTCTGAGAGGAAACTTTTTGATAAATAAAGAATGTCCTACAGAGAAATCTGGCAATAGCATAATTTGTCCGACAGTTATCTTTTGGATGTCTGCGCAGTGCGAGATTCAAATGGTGAATTTCCGTGATTTGCGTTCCCAGGTTGCTGCTTTGCACTAGCAGTTTCGCAAAGATCCGATTGATATCCATTTCTAAGTAGGCATGGTAAACGCAAATCGCGACAATTCAGCAATGGCGTAATTTAATTGCTTAGAATCGAGCAAAATTATGTTAAAAGTGTATAGCTAGCATTAGCACCTTTGTTCACTATTTGGTTTTACTACTTTAAGTAGACCCACCTAAATTTAATTTCCTAGACTCGAGAAAAACTAAGCTAAAAGTGTATAGTTAGGAGTTGTACTTTTATTCACTATTTAGTTTTGCTACTTTAAGTAGGCTAATTTAAATTTTAAAATAATATCGTCTTGCAATTAAAATTAATTACGGTTTCAAAACCCTTTTTGACCAATTCATATAATTAAACAACCATGGTTTGCATGGACGGCGATATCAATGATTTAGACACCAGTCTCACTGTATACATGCATTTGTCAGTATAAAATAAACATTGCGCAATGTCAATCAGCTACGTCCTCATTAAGAATTTGCCGAGTGTCCCCAATAAGGACGAAATCAGTCAACTTTTATACATTATCCAATATTTTATTTAAACTGACAAACGTACCTATAAAACTGAACTGGTGTTTAAATCAAGATCGCGGCCCTGATTTAAATAAAAAATGATTTAGACGGCATTTTATTTCGTATCTTTATATAGTTTTATCCATTTGAATTTATTAAGCGTTTGCCATACGCATTGCACAACAATTGTACATTACCTGAAAATGTAATACTCAATAACGTTGTACTCATTGCCAATTTGATATTAGTCAATGTTTTTTACTATCTCTCCGGGAATATGCATCGTATCAGTTGCATTCTTCAAATCGGCGAAAATTGCCAGTCCGGTTATTCATTTCAGTTGTGTTACGTTGTGATACTCAAAAAGGTTAAACTAACTAAACTGTTGTTTATGTCTAGAATAACATCTTATCTAACGCAAAACACATTTTATTTCAAGTTTATATGTACAAGACAGAGCCTGGTTCTGAGACCGGATAGGCGTAAGAATTGGAACTCGACTACATGCTCGGTGTATCTATTCATAATGAATATGAAGACCGATTTTATTTAATTTAGCATCACTGCTTAATGAAACCTATTGCACAAAGTGAAGGGAGTCTATTGTATATTTATTTAAATTTCAACTATTTCAAGCATTGAAAAAGTATTTAAATCTAGTGACCGAAATCATAATGATTCCAATTGTGTAGAATATGATAATAAAATGGAATTTTTTTACTTTTAGATATTGTTTAGAGAGCACGATGCATAATATTCCTGGAATCAATTATATGGATTTGAGACAAACAACAATCTAAATCTTTTTCTGTCCCACAAATGTGCGTGATTCAGAGTAGTTTTTCTAAATTGTGTGACTAGTTGAAAGTGTGATAGTTTTGTTAATCTCAAGAAGGGCATACTTGATTGACATAAAATTGGCATTGTTCGTGCATTCGTTATTTGATGAAAATATTTCAGGAATTAATTTTTAAGCTTTCGAAGACAACTTTTTACAGTTTGCGTCGCACTTTCACTTTTAAGCAAAGAAATAGTTAATCATTTTATCATGGCCATTTAAAAACACACTATTTACTCTCCTAAATTCTTGTTGGTGCACTTTAAAATTTAGTTTTCAAAGGCAAGTGCGTAAAGTTTATTCATTATTCTGTCAATTAACATAGCAACATGCACTTAGTTACAAAAATTAATTTCAAGGAGCTAATTTGAATGATCTAATCAACAGCCACTCAGAAAATACAATTGTTAAATATGTTGAAGAGTAAAAGAGAATATTTTTGTATTTGCCAACAAGAACCTGAATTTAATCAACATTTTTTGGTACGCGATACATTCGGTTTTATAATTAGTTTTCTATTAGTTTATTCTGTTTTAAATTGCTTACATGGATATGTTACGCGTCATTATGAAAAAAATTTAATTCTTATAACACCGAGGTCAAGTTTTACACATAACCGTATGATTATAATCTTCATGCTTTTATTCTATGCATTGGAGTTGTCTAATATTTCATGCATGTTCGTTAGTTAAATTAAATTTTAAGGAAGACCATACGAAAATATTTAATTACTATATCAGCTTAATATTCATTTAAACAACTTGAGTTAATATGATTTCTGTTAGAACCAAACTCAGCCTAGATCACTGTATATGTCGAAATGCTAAAGATTTTCGGAAATTTATGATTCAATGATCTGCCTGTTCCCGGACCTAGATTTATTTCATCAGTACCTTAGAAATCACATCTCGGTAAAGTAAACGTGTCTGTGCCCCCATGTAAATATAAGGCATTATGTTTAATTTCTGACTATTTGATGAGCTCATTTATTCGGTAACTTTCCGTTTATTAAAAAAAATCTAGATGAAATTAATTTTTAAATGAGATCATTTGTAAATATTTAATTTTTTATCAGTGCAATATTAATCTAATTATCTTGAGTAAATTTTATTTCTTAGTTAAAACCAAATTTAGCTAAGATCACTGTAAAGATTGAACTGTTTAAGATTTTCGTCTATTTATGATTTAATGATTTGAATGTGTTCCCAGACTCAGATTTATTTCATCGTACAGCATAGTAAATAACACACGCATGCGCCCCCATATAAATAAAATGATTCAGTTAGACTACTGATCATTTGATGAATGTTTAATTTCTGATTATTTGATAAACTCATTTATTCTGTCTCTAATAACTTTCAATTTATTTTTATTAAATCTAAATGAAATTTATTTTTATAGATCACATGATTATATTTAATTTTTATATCAGCTTAATATTAATTTTATTTAATGTTTAATTTCTGATTATTTGATAAACTCATTTATTCTGTCTCTAATAACTTTCAATTTATTTTTTAAATCTAAATGAAATTTATTTTTATAGATCATATGAATATATTTAATTTTTATATCAGCTTAATATTAATTTAATCAACTTTAGTTAATGTTTAATTTCTGATTATTTGATAAACTCATTTACTCTGTCTCTAATAAAATTCAATTTATTTTTTTAAATCTAAATGAAATTTATTTTTATAGATCATATGATTATATTTAATTTTTATATCAGCTTAATATTAATTTAATCAATTTTAGTTAACGTTTAATTTCTGATTATTTGATAGACTCATTTCAATTATTTTTAAAAAATCTAAATGAAATTTATTTTTATAGATCATATGAATATATTTAATTTTTATATCAGCTTAATATTAATTTAATCCACTTTAGTTAATTTTATTTCTTTGTTAAAACCAAACCCAGCTAAGATCACTGTAAATATTTTATTGCGAAAGAATTCCGTGAATACTTTTGGTTAATTATTATGTTAAAAGACTATTTAACAAAATAAGAATTAATGATTGTAACCATGGACACCACCACGAAGGCGATCAATCAGATCTTTGCTGAACTGATGGTGCAAAGCGATTACCCAGGAAAGAAAACCATGGAGTCTGTAAAAGTGAAGTGTGCGCTAGAATACTATGTATGGGAGCTTCAACTCAAATTGCCATACCTTTTATATACAACGCAGTTTGATTCCCATTAGTCAGTAGGTCGTCGTGTTTTGATGAAGATCGTTAAAGGTTGAAGTGCGTTAGATTGTGCAGACGGTAGTCTTGCTGTACTTTGCGATTGGTTAAATAAAATAGGATTGGTGTTTCTCGCAATTTCGAAAACTTGCCTTAAATGAATGTTATACTCATTTTCACAATGTATAAAACTATTAGTGTAGAATCATTAATTGCTACGAGATCAGCCAGTCATGTGTATAAACGATTCCGTTTAAACGTAATTTTCATCCTTGGTTTTGCTTGTAGCTGCACATTTACTTATTACAAATTTGCCTTTCTCTCATATGCGACCATGGATGCCTATGCCAACATTAATTCCGTTTTAGAGTGTCTACCTACTGCTGAAATAAAACCGAGCCCTGCTGAATGCAAACTCTGATGTTTATGGAATTTTTACCCGATAGTTATTTGGGTTTTTCGAGCCGCATTAACTTACTGGACCTGGCTGACATGCTTCTTGATAGTCTTAACAGGGAAATTTGGCTTCGCGAATTTAATAAACCTAATATCTCCAAAACCACAATTATGGAAAAACTGCTTCTCGGTTGCCGTTCTTTTTAACTTTGGTCAACAGTTTGGACCAGTGTGTGCGATAAACTCCAGCATAGTTCAGCCTTCATTCTTGGTACGTGGCGGAGATTGAATAACGAGCTGCCCTAAAGCAAAATATCCTCCATTTCGTCGATTGTGGCACAAATATACAGAAACTTTCCACTTCTTCAGCAATTGACTCTAAGTTTTGTTTAACTGCTTATCTCAACTATTATCAACACTGTGGTTGATACAGAGAGTAAAATGATCAAAAGACATCTACTTATATATTTTTTTATCAACTGGGGCAATCCCCTTTGAAAATAATCTTCCATTTGTAGCACATCCTCTAGATTTAAGAGGTTCTTCAAAGTTGCTATCGCTCAGTCTTCAACTTTAAATCGATGATGAACTTACGATTCATTTGGTGTTAAAGTAAATTTTCCTTTGAATGTGCATGTGAGCATCAGCCAAACATTTTACTACCAGCATTCACCGTATCCTAGTCATTCGAAACGCCCAAGGCTGAAATTTTAATTTTGATGCCACAATTCCAAATGAGATACAGGTTATTTAAGCTTTGACCCTATTGAAATCGACCAAAAATTCAAATTGTATTTCTCCATATATACATATTAGTAATTGAATATATACATATATTCAATTATTTTATATGTACTACGTACCTTTCAACGCGTTAGGTCAAATAGGGCCAGATGGGTTCCAAATTCAACATGAAGAGAAGGTATAATCTTATTCATACATGCGTTTTGTATTTACTGGCAACTCACTAGTAGGAGCAGGCACAATGCTCCAAATCTACCATGCAGTTGGTCACTAAATGTTGGACAACTGGACTGCGCAAAATCGTCTACATATGCGTCTTAAAGTAGTAGTAGCACTACCTTTATGTAAACTACTTAGCAATGCGATTTTAAAGCCAAATCACTATATATAATATGAAAAATACATGCAAATGATATCAGCAATATGCATTTGGAGATAGGTTAAATTAATCAAAAATATAGAATACCAATCATACTGTACACCTGTTACTATAAAAAATCATTTATCAGAAAACAGCCAGATTAACCAGTGCTGAAACCAATCATTCAGCGTGTCACAATGAAATACAAGTCTTGATACACAAGACAGCGACCGAACACAATTCTCCTGTCTTTAAATTTTTCTCCAGTTTACTTCCTTTTGACGTTAAGCTGACAGTGACCTAAGTAAAACTAAGCAAACGCATCGATTAAAAAATGCCCGTGTGGAGGCGGCTTTAGGAGAATCAACAGTGTAAGTAACCTGAGGAACGTAGACTTCGTATTTATAAAAATAGATGACAATTTCAGACTAGTTAGTATAGCACGCGAAAAGCAACTACACAAGCTAATCTTTTCAATGTCACCAGAGTACTCTGCAAAATTCATACCACATGATAGCGAGAATCATGCTTCGTTGCTAAACTGACATCACGAACCATCGACAGAATCATTCAGGACGATTACAAACGCGAACAAGACATAAAATAACGAAATTCTCGCCGTTAGCACATCCAAATGTACACGGCACCAAAAGCATGGAAAAACAAAATCTAGCTAGAAATTGATCAAAATTACTTTAATTTAATAATAAATCTGTTAATCTACGATCTTCGTCAGGCAAACTAAAAGAGGTCGATAAAAGCAAATAAAATTCGAATATATATGCAAAGATCATAAAAACAAAGGAGAAAACTCCGATCTTCAGAAAAATTACATCGAAATGCAGAGAACAAAAACTGTAGTAAAGGCAAAAAAAATTCTTAAAAATAACCCAGGCTAAATTTTAAGCACAATAAGGAATTAGTTGAAATTTAATTAGATTCATTCTGACTGTTTTAGACCCTAATTTATTAAATAGTCACGCAACGCAAACTCGCAATCTAGCAAAGCTCAATTTAGCTCCAAAAGAAGCAATCCTTACAATAGAATTTGAATCAAATGATAAAATTTCGCAGATCCAAATATTTAATTATTGAGTTACGCTAAAAGGTTGAGAGCATGTCACACACGCACCAACGGATGAGACTATTTAAATTCACCAGATATTTCACAAAGGAATTTATATATATATATCGACAATGTATATCCAATAAATAAAGTAATAAATAAACAAGCAAACATGAAAAAAACAACTCTATTGACCGAAACGTGCAGAAGAAACTGTGGCAATATATTATAATGCTACAAATGCAGCATGGCTTGTAATAATATCTCTCCCTCCCTCCACCCTCTCTCTCTCTCTCTCTCTCTCTCTCTCTCTATATATATATATATCTTTTGTTTATTTGAATGCTTCTACTGAATTGGATTATATTAAATGCGTCTAAAAGCTTTAAAATATTGCATTTAAAAACTCAGTCTCACGTGCAAAAGCTTTAAGAATAAACTGTGGCTACAGAACCGAACAAGTAGGGTCGCTTCTTAGTACTCGAGGACTTCCAAGAAGCAGCAGCAATTTAATTAAGCGTAGGATGGAATTTTAAATTCGTTATCAAGCGGCAGCTTCGACGGACGCCTTTGTAGGTAGATCGTGCACATGTCGCCACGACTAACGATGGGAGTCAACAGAAGAATTGACTAGAGCATCATAAATAATTTGTTTTCGTGAAAACGATAATTGTGTTCCAATAATACTTGTATGATTCACTAAAATGTTGTCTGTAAAAACGCATTGGAATCACCAGTCATCAAAATCATAATTGCATATATATATATATATATATATATATATATATATATATATATATATATATATATATATAGTACTTCAAATTTAGATTTAAATATAAATACCGAACATTTTACGCCAATAACATAGACAAAGTCTGCTTTAAGTTTCCGGAGACAAGATTCGGATGGTAATTACACCAGCGCTCTTGGTCATTACTGACACGTCCGATTGTTGTAGAAAAAGCCAAATCATTAAAGAGAAAAATAATTTCGTAATTATGGTGCTTCTGAAAAATAGTCGTGATAAACAGTGTAATCTGTAAATCTTTTTGTATAACAAAATAAGCGTGTTCGAAAAGAGAAAATCAAACCATGCACAAATCTAAAGCAAAGTGTATAAATATATATGATACATTATAAACTGTGGTCAGTCTATCGAAGGATCAATACATTCCTATTCGACCACTCAAGTAACAGAGACACGGGAGGAATTCAACTTTGTGTGTTATGGCAAGAGTTATGATTCGTTGTTAAGAATTTATCCCACTGTGTTGCTCTCCCTCCTAATTCCCTTGATACTATTGCATGCTAGCAAGGCAAAGGTCTACGACGAACTTGTCCGGAGTATCATAGTTTGTTTATAAGAGAGAAATAAATTCATTCCTTTCAAATCTGCAGACTCAAAGGCAATAATGCACACGGTCCGTCAGACGTCATTTTGTGAGTAACGTGTGTGAGTACGATAAGACATAAAAGTCATAACTTGATAACATTGGTGAAAATCATTGCTATAAACTATTGATGAAATCTTAATTAATTCATATCATATTGATATTTGCAATGAAATATAACCCCACTATTAAAAGGCAATAAACTAAAACCAATATGCACAAATAATAAATCTATTCTAGTGTTCACACTTTAAGCATACAATAAACTTTTCAAAATAATAAAACAACGTTCTATTACCACGCTGGAATACTAGTATATTTTTAAAAGGGCGGGAAGTAAATCGTAAACAAGTGTCGACTGCTTGTCTCAACATTACACGGAGTCCATTGAGAAACCGCATAAACTAGTTTGTTGCTTGGAATTCCAACAAGTGGAAGACCACGTAAATTACATCTTTTTGGATACCTGCCTGTAAATGGACGTATTATAATTTCAAAGCGTCATTTCATGATACAACAATAATTAATTTGTTTCAGAGTAGCTATTTGTTTATAAAGGTGCCCGATCAATATTAAGACAACTCGTCGCATATTCTCAAAAGCAACAACAGTTGCTAGTTACATTTATAAAAACCACGAAGGACGCCTGCAAAGTCCAGCACAAAGAAGTTCAAGCGTCGATACGGGCACTGCAGAGAACGGCAATTTTCCTCAATATCTGAACATAGCTGAATCGCTAATTATAAAACTCCAAATATTTTAAGTAGTCTTAGTTCGAAAACAATAACTGTGAAAAAGACACATTCAAAAGAACAAAATGTGAACATCCAAGACATGAATAAGCTATAATTTAAATAATCTATAGAAATAACAAACTATTAAAGGTGAAATCGAGACAAGTAGCGTTTAAAAAAATAAATCAACACTTAAATAATGTTAAGCAATAATCAACCAAAAAAGTAATGATAAAACAAGTAAACAAAATCAAATCAAGTAGAGTGTCTCAAAAGAGTTCACAACCAACAGAGCCATCACAAATCCTAGTAAAATTTCAAAAAATATCAGTCCACAATTAAAATCCACGAAGTAAAATTACATAGTTAAACATAGCTTCACATCTGACAGAATAATAATAATAGTAATAATAATAATAATAACAGCAAATCGGATTATCAAAACTCATACAATGAACATGAATCTGACATTCAAGTTTTCCCCATACTGTCTTCATAATTTTTGTAGTTACATTCATTTCGATTTTTAAGACCTAATATTTACAAGTTGTGGTCGTGTCGAGAGGGTGGGATATTTAAAAGAAAATATGATTGAACCGTTCATTTTCAATATATCAGTGGCGTAGTTGAATATAGGTTTACATCGACAATATTTCGCACGATAGAAACGAAGCCTAAATACAGCACCAAATGACCCAATATGAGCCTTCTTATCGGGGGAGGTAAATAACGACAGTAAAAAAACGTGTACTGAAACAGCAATAACATTCGTCCCATGTTAAAACCCACCATACGGGTTATTAAGGTGACAATGCAGGGTCAGCAGTATGACTTGTCTAAGTAACAAGACCATAAATCAATACAAATAAAAATGATTTCTATATCTCAAATATGCCACGGGCCTGATTATTCTTTCAGATCATCAGCTAGGAGCAGTAGCCCGATACTTCGCTTTTTCTTCGTTTGCGTTTTCAGGATTGGTCAGATAGGCACACAAATAGTCCATGCGCAGCCAATCATGACCGCCAGGTAAGTTCAGTGAACCACTGGATGCGTGCGACCGTTTCTTAAAGAAAGCATGCGTCACCTCCTGAGCAGACGGGTATGGAGGACTGCAGGCCAGCACCTAACCACATGAAAATAGATGTAATCTAATAAATATGGCAAAATACTTGAATATGCGCAATATATTAAAACAAAAACTATTAAGTAGCCCGTTGCGCACGTACTGATAAATTAGTGCAAATAAGACCAGAAGGCTTCAACAAGGTCAGCATAACGAAAGGTATAATCTCATGCGCACATTCGTTTCGTGCTTCCTGACAGCTCACCAGTAAGAGCCGGTACTACACTCTATACGCACTATATGATTGATCAAGGAATGTGGGACAATTGCACAGTACAATCTCCCACATTTCTTGACCAAATATATAATAGGTATAGGGCGTAATACCAGATCCTAAAATGAGGTGCCAGTAAGCGCGAAACACATGTGTACATGAGATTATACCATTCGCTCATGTTGATTTTAATTTAGCCTTATGATTCTGTTAGAACTATTTTTTACTAGGTACGCAATACTCAATATACAACCACAAATATATTAAGTAAAAGAATGTGGGAAAATAGGACGATACAATCTCCTAGACGAATGTGTAAACCTGCAGTAGTGAAGCTAACATCATATAAAGTCCTCGTCAATGCGACTTCAACGCTAACTCACACTATATAATATATATACCGAGTCTGTAAAGGATACTAACACTATGGCAATTGTGTCAGTAACCGATAACAACATTATAGTTTCGAAAAGTTACACGGCACTAACATGATGGATATCAATTTTTGCTATAGTTTACCGAAATTGAGAATTACAACAATTTCTGAACACCTGCTACTCCAGTAAATCCATACATTCTTGCCTTGATCGATATCAGTTATCACATTTCGCGGTAAGCATGACATCATTCAATTTAATATATTACAGTTAAATACTGTTTGTTGCGGAGAAGTAATATATATGCAAGTATGTATTAGGCGTTGCGAACCTATTAACAAATTAGTTCAGTTGTGACAAGAAGGATAAACCAAAGGCAGCATGAACGGAAAGTATAATCTCATGTACATTCGTTTCGTGCTTACTGGCGACACATCCTAAAGGGCGTAATACCGGCTCCTACTGATGAGTCGCCAGTAAGCACGAAACGACTGTACATGCGATTATACTTTCCGTTCATGTTGCCTTTGGTTTATCCTTCTGGTCACAACTGAACTAATTTGTTACTAGGTTCGCAACACCTAATACATACTTGCATATATACTAGCTCTCCGCAACAAACAGCATATAAACATTGAATAGCCATTCAGTGACTGAATTCAATTTTCATAAGATAAGATTTTACTGATACCTATGGCACATGTAAATATTTAGATTATCAGAAAAAAAACATCTGATCCACACGTATAAAAATTATTACTTATAGAAATAAATAATAATTTATTACAAGACTGGCGATAACAATGATTTAAATCAAGAGTGCTCGTTTTGACGTAAACACCAAAACCAATGAAATATATACATTTGTCGGCATAAACTAAGCGTTGTAAAAATTAGAAAAGGTAATTCATCCAGGAGACTGGTTTCCTCTTTATTGGGGAACTCTTTACATACTGTGCGCGGATATCGCAGACATACATTCACACATATCCTTACATATATAGATACATTGATACATGCATACATACATACATACCTACATGAATAAATCAATACGAATTCGCTTAAAGACTACCACCACTGAGCCATCCACACATTACATTCCTGGTTAAAAATCTGACTCGATTCGCCTATTTCGCTTCGCTCGTTCTTTATGAATTTTAAAGGTTATAACACCGACCACCTTTCATGCAACTTAGAAAAACTGATACCACGATAGTTAACAGGAAAATTGATGTCACCATCGTTATAATACTGATTACTATAACCAAAACGTGCGTGTAGAAGCTCGTGCAATTCTTTCTGACCTTATTATCAACTACCTTTAAAAATAATTTAGCGCAGTGAGATAATTTTGGAAGTGTGTCAAGCAGCGCCCATTAAGGCAGACGATCCTTTGCTATGACGTTAAATCAGAGAATATATTTCGAAAGATTTTCAAGCTTCGATGCTCCTTCCAACTTTTTAGAAATATGTGAGGCTATTCAATTCTCGTACAAACGTGTGTTCAGCTAAGTTTCTTTCATGTGAACTTTCTGGATTATTATTTTTTGTGGTATAATTCGTTAGCCGCATTTTTATTTAGACAAAATGTAGTCGTGCTTTATTTCTCTAGTAAATCTGCTGATAAGGAGATGCGAAAACTCTTCTACACTATCTACAACCTGTTTTAGAAACCCGTACACTGGAAAAAAGGTTTTACAGATTTTAATACTATATATAGAGACTCAATTTTGGCGTGAGCTCTATTAAAGCCAGTAATTATACAACCGAAAAATGAAGGTATTTTCGTTGAATCGTATAATAAACAACAAAGGCAGGTTGTGTAACAATTCGCCTGGAGGTAGTGCATGTTGACAAAGCAAATGATGACAGCCATCTGTAGAATCGAATAGCATAGCATGATTCGTGTTTTTGGAGGTATATAGATATCATATTAGTACCTAAAGGAATGACAAGTATTCATCTGACTTCGTACAGGAAATGTAAACTCACTTTGCCACCGCCAGATTCAATAACGCGGCTGAAGCTAGTCTGATTGTCACATCCAGGGCCAAAAACAACCTTCCAACCAGCAAAAGCATTCCCGCCTCTAAGGCGCCAGTATTTTGCCGCTTTAGCTAGACCACGAAGCTGTTGACTAGCGGCTTCAGCTGCTGCCGCAGCTGCAGAACTGTTGTGGTATCCAGCTCTACCTGATTGCGCTGGACCCGGACTTAATTGCATAAGCAAAGGTTCTGTACCTTGGCCACCCCATTCGTAGGCTGATTCGGGAAGCCATCGCTCCTCGCGTTGGCAAGCGTCCAGATATGATTTGTGTAATACCCATCGCCCGGAGGCTATTCCGTTTAAATACTTTTCACTCCGGCCTACAAGAAAAAGAAATTCAAGATAGATTAAATTGCATAGATAAATGAAACAAGAAAGAAAATACAGATATACTTTCCTACGTTGTACAAGCTGTTTCAAATCAACAAGAATTACATATGGGAACAGCAATAGCAGTGTAGCCTTATTCGAGGTTGCAATCTTGATAAAAACACCTGGCCCATTATGTTTCTACATTCGTCAGGATAAGCTAAGTATTGCATAAGGTAGAAAAGCTAATTTATCCAGTAGATCGGTTTTGTCCAGGGCAAATTAGTGGTTGAGGTAGCAGATTTCGAAGCAGACGTGATGAATTACAATTAAGGACGAAACCCGTCTACTGGATGAATTACCTTTTCTGCACTATACAATACTTAGTTTATATTAATACATGTATATAAATAATGAGTAAAGTGTTTATATCAATGTTGCAACATTGATTAAAGTGAGTATCACACGTTTAATTAATAAGCGTGTAAACGGTGCATCTGAACGAGAAGTTATCTTACAAGCTAATGGGTCTTGACGGTTTAGAACTGAAGATCATATACAAATAGAGGCTTTCGACCACCGGTGTCTGCGAAGGATAGTTCATTTAGAGAATCAGCCACAAAGAACCGATCGTTCAGTAGAGTCATACGCCCTCAGCTAGCGCCAGACTGGCGTAAGACTCCAGTTGGACAAACTTAAATATGGAAAGACAGCTGAAGCCAACCAAAATCAACCAGAATTGGATACACGTGCTAAACAAAATTCCTGATTGTAAACTATACTTGGTATGACATCGAACCGTGCTGGATGGCGATCTGGTTGCAGATTTCATGTTGCCTTCCCTTCAATTTCCTAGGTTGGTTTGGTCATGTTTGTAAGACGACATCGCAAACCGAATTGTCGGTCTCCATGTCTTGAAATCGCATGTCTATATTGGGACTACCTGTTTTCTGTATTTAGTCAAAGCAGGTCTTTAGCTATCCTAGTCTACAGCTTCATAGATCATTATATTTCATTTTATGGTGCTTCGGCTTAAATTATCATTTTTGGGATTACTAATATTTCATTTATTTCTTACTCCCGTGGCTTTGCGGCAGTTTGACATTTGATTTCAAATGTTCTCGTACTGCAGTCTGTGATGGTAATGATGACGACGCTGAAAATTTGTTCGTAGTAGTAAATTGTTTGTTTAGTGAAAACGAGTTTGAATTATTACTGCTCAGAATTCCTTTGAAGTGTAAAAGAATAACTTTAAACAGCTTATAATACGTCCTGCAAAAACTGAGTTGATTATGGGTGCTTAAGCTACAATGAATTTCAACTAAATGGCAGATATACCTTAAGCACAATGCGCCGACCTAAAGATGATCGACTGTTGAATAGCTACGCGAAGTACAAATTTCAGAAGAAGTGCAAGGTGTTTCGCCACATGACGTCGTCCAGCGCCCGGGCAACGGTGGACTCAAGTAGATCATCCAGTAATTACTTATACATGGTGTGGTTACATCCAGGACTGTATGTATTTAGAATCGAATCATTGTAGATTTGCAATCAAATTTGGCAGAAAATCGAGCAAGAATAAACCTCAAATAGATTTAAGCAAACGTGAAGTCGCCTCTTCATAAAAAAATATGAAGACATTATAAACTCGGCATTAAATGATTTCGCTGTAAAAACTGTGGAAGAATATAATGTCAACGATGCACAATACTGGTACTACTTTATGTGGTATTGTAGGCTCCAAGAGAATTAGCCATTTGGTCTCTCAAGTTTCTATAGAAATTTTCGAAACTAGGTGTCAAGTTGCAACTAGTTCGGATTAAAATACTCGTAGAGCGATTAGATGACAATTTCAGCACTGCCAAAAAGTCGAGAAAATAAAACTAGAGAAACAATAAAAATTGCATCAAAATAAAAATTGTTAAAACGTGTCATCCTGTATCAATCCCGATTGTCGCATGTAGGTCTGCGTAAACAATGTGGATCGCAACTAATGAACAATCATCAAAGTTAGAAATATGGAATGCAACCTTGTCTCTTATACATCACAAAGCTGCAAGTACCGATTGCCGCCCTACTATCTTATTTAAGGATGGTGGCGACAGATTTTGTAAACCATTGACAAATGTATTTTCTACTATAACAATAATCAAGTTTGCGATCTTAATATAAACACCTGACCTATTAATTACTTACTAAACTAATAGTGTGGAAATGGCATTTCATCCAGTAGACCGATTTCGTCCTTATTGGGAACTCATCACGTACTGGCCAGAATTTGCCGCGGACAGGGCTCGAACAATATGGAATGAGGAGACCATGTAGGGTGCTTAGAGCAGGTCGGTCATCATTCCCATCTTCAAAAAGACAATCGTAATTAATTTGAGAAACATCGCGATATAAGCTTGACTCGAACCATTTCAGTGCTTTGCGCAAATCACATACTTCAGAAAAATGAGCCGGATTGGAGCCAGAATGTAATAGCATATTTAACATGTATCTTAAGGCAAGTACTTGAACAAGGACACATATATCGATGTCTCATAAATATCCGTCGTTCAAGACTTCCCGATTGCATTTGTCATAGTGGATCACAATATATACTTTTCAATACTTTGTCAAAAAGTGATATGCGCACTATGTAAATATTAAACGCGCTCTCTAAACAATACCTTCTGGTAGCGACAGGGTATACAATGAATTAAGACAACTTTACCACTAGTGGTGCTATACGTCAAGGCTGTTCACTTCGCCCATTTTGATTTAATTTTCTAATAGATGCCATTATGAACAATATCCTTCCATACGTTCAGGATATAGGCACCGAAGCTCTTCCAAGCGGAAGATTAGTCGATCTTGAACGTGGAATCTGAGATTCCACCCTGACCAACTTTAAAAGGTTAGCAAACGTTGTTTTGTTTTTCGATACGTAAGATACCACTCACATCAATTCCGACGCTGTAGATTGAAGCTCTGAACGTAGTTAACTGGTTTACATGTCCTGGCAGCTGTCGGTGAATAGTAGAAATACGAAATCTATAACTTCCTCCAAACATCGCGATTTATGTAGAAACGTGAATATTCCACATTGCCTTAAAGCTCCAGTGTACACTGCATCTGCACGTGCAGTTCTATTATACGATAACGAAACTTGGCTGATTACAATTGAAAATGTTAGACGCTAACTAACATTCGGCCACCGTTGTTTGAGAAGCATGTAGCATAGTTCACCAAGCACAAATAAGCAACGCAAACATCCATATTTCTATTGCTAGGTCGGTTGACAGCGATGGTTCTGTCACATTTTACTTGTGACTTCAATTCGATTGCCAATTAGACCATTAGATTGCTAGCCAGCGTCAGATTGACATAAGCAACAAAGTGGACAGATTTTGACAGAGCAGAATTATCTACCGTGAGCTGAAATAAAATTGGGTAGCATAGAACGGTGTTTACACGAGCATCATTCTTCTTGGTTAGAAACTCTGCACGGTATAGCACCAAACAGAGATCAGTGGTTATCTTCTTGAAGATTTCTGGTTCAATCATCATAACTTCTTTTCTTTCTTTTGATAAAGTTAACTGCGAGACTTAGTGGTGTTTCTGAAGCGATACAGCGAAAACTGCAAAGCTGTGTTGCCAAGATGGCTCTGCCTTAAATGCGATTTCACTATAACGTTGCCTCATTTCTGTTTATAACCTTGGAATATACATTTTAGTTAAATCCTTTTCTTAATACATCATTCGCCAATAGCAATACTTTGTAATCATTATATACCGTTTGTTGCGGAGAGTTAATATATACGCAATTGAGCGTTAGGCACTGCGCATCTAGCAATAAAATAGTTCAAACAGGACCAGAGGAATAAACCAACATCAGCATGAATAATAGGTATAACCTCATGTGCACATTCGTTTTGTGCTTACTGGTGACTCATTGGTAAAGAGGTACTACGGCCTATACCCACTATTTATTTGGTCAAGAAATGTGGGAGATTGCACCGTCCAATTTTCCTGCATTCCTTGACCGTAAAGATCGTAGTACCGGCTCCTACTGGTGAGTAAACATTGAACACAAAACTCCTATCTAGGTGTAATTATATCTTTCGTTCACGCTGACTTATGTTTATCCTTCTGGTACTATTTGAGATAATTTGTTACTAAGAACGCAACACCTAACACACAATTATATATATATATATATATAATAGTTCTTCAGAATGTGGGAAATTGAAAGATACAATCTCTTTCTGTTTATCCTTCTGATCTAATTTGTTACTAGATGCATAATACCTAATACATAATAACAAATCTTCGTGTTTTATTTATTACGTTTTGTTATTTTCCTTTTATTCTCTTTGAATAATTTTTAATTTTAGTATTGGCTTGTACTTGTGGTTATAAGGCAGTCAAACATCTGTTATTCATCATCATCATGACCAGCCATACAAAAATTAAGTGACTTATGTTTGACTGCCATACAACCAAAGGTGTGAAAAATATATAAATTAAAACATAAATAATATATCAGACTAATTATTATTGAGATTTACAAGAGAGAGAGAAAGAATACCTAGTTACTATGAGTAAATTTATCAGGGTAGCTCACAGAAATGAGGCCAAATTAACCTTTCCACAACACCATTATGGCCAAGTTAGCATTCGGGCAAGACGACATCAGCAATACAGCCTTCTTGCGGATTTCACTGTATCACGTCATAAACAAACCAAACCTAGCAGCTAACATTGCCCTACTAAGAAAAGAAAGTTACTAAGATGATTCTAACAGACATCTGCAACAAGATCGCCACTGAGCTCGATTCGATGCCATATCACTAAGGATTTCTAACCAAGAACTATGTTGCGCACGAGGACCCCATCATGGAAGACGAGTGGGTCCTGTACTACCCAATTTGGATGTGTGACTTCAACTGCTTCTGCCATGCCACAATCTGCCCACCTTGTTTCTTACACCAATTTGGTTCTGGATGAGAGAATAGAGCTCTACTGGGAAATCGAAATGAGGGCATACACAAAACGTGACCGAACCAACGAATTTGATTGAGCCTTGTCTGTTTTTTTAACAAGGAGCACTTATTAAAGGCCTTTATACTGATGTCTTTGATGGTAATGTTTTTTGAATACCTACAAATTGTCAGGTGTGATGAAAAAACGCGCCAAAATAAGTAAAAATAAAGATGAATTAATTATTTGTCAAACAACTTGAAAGTCTCAAATTGAAAAACTGGACATACTAGGTGCACTGACAATAAGATGCGTTGTGTCTGCACACATCACTAAAGCGCTGTCTACTTGACCGTCAAGTTGTGTTACCACAGCGGCGTAGTGATCTCTCTCTTCCTGACTGATACCACTAAAGCAGAAGACGCGTGCTTTGACTCGCCTAAATACAAAAGGGATTAATTTTTAAAAATAAACATTAAGTTTGTCAACTTTAAATATGCAACGCCTAGTTGTCATGTATATAAATAATATTGTTGTCTTCCGAAGACATTATTAGACATTAGGCAAAAGTGGTACGATAAATATTGAACCGTAATTCTTTAAATCAAGTTTGCGAGCTTGAAGTAAACACCAATCCCATTTTATTTAACAATAAGTCCAAGAACATAACAAAACTACCGCCAGTCGCAACGCACTGACGCGTTTCGACCTTCCATGATCACCATCAGAGTACGACGGCAAACTGACTAGTGAGAATCAAACTGCATTGAATATATATGGAAATCAAATTTAGATATGCGGCTCTCACCTCTAGCAGTCTCGCATACATTGAACTTTACCGGAAATGTCGGCTGCAAAATTTCTATGCAGTCACGAACATAAACTGTTTGTAGCTTTCGCCACATATATATATATATATATAGGCAATACAATTTAAAAATAATTGTTTGCGCGGGTGGTGGTAACAATTCTTTAAATCAAGTTTGCGAGCTTGAAGTAAACACCAATCCCATTGTATTTAACCAGTCGTCGAACAACATAATAAAACTACCGCCAGCTGCAACGCACTGACGCGTTTCGACCTTCCATGATCATCATCAGAGTACGACGGCAAACCGACTATCGAGGATCAAACCGCATTGAATATATATGGAAATCAAATTTAGATATGTGGCTCTCACCTCTAGCAGTCTTGCATACATTGAACTTGACTGGAAATGTCGGCTGCACAATTTCTATGCAGTCACGAACATAACCGTTTGCAGCTTTCGCCACATATACATATATAGGCAATACAATTTAACAATAATTGTTGCGCGGGTGGTGGTAACAATTCTTTAAATCAAGTTTGCGAGCTTGAAGTAAACACCAATCCCATTGTATTTAACCAGTCGTCGAACAACATAACAAAACTACCGCCAGTCGCAACGCACTGACGCGTTTCGACCTTCCATGATCACCATCAGAGTACGACGGCAAAGTGACTAGCGAGGATCAAACCACATTGCATATATATGGAAAGCAAAATTGGATATGCGGCTCTCACATCTAGTAGACTTGCATACATTGAACGTGATTAGAAATATCGGATGCAAAATTTCTATGCAGTCACGAAGATTGACACACACACACACACACACACACATATATATATATATATATATATATATATATATATATATATATATATATATATATATATATATATATATATATAGATAATACAATTGAACAATAATTGATTGCGCGGGCGGCGGCAACAATTCTTCAAATCCAGTTTGTGATCTTGAAGTAAACTCCAACCCCGTTGTATTTAACCAGTCGTCGAATACCATAGCAAAACTACCGCCAATCGTACGCTCTGGCAAAGAGAAACTAGATCGCCTATATCTCCTTACAGGGCATGCACTTCGAAGGCAACAGATATGAAATACACTCTTATGTCTGAAGCGGCATAAAGCCGCAGGTCCCGAAGATATGATACCGACCATGAAAAAAAGGCTATCATAATTTGTGCTTCAACCTTTATAATATAAGCCTTAATGCAGTCCTATGAGGAACATTTGCTTCGGAAACTCTGTCGTCTCAGTGCTTCAGGTGACGGATATTCGCGAGAAGAAAAAGCCGAATAACGGCTCGGATCAGGTTTCATATACCTCATGTTTACATTGATGCAGACACTTAAACAGCGTCATTTATAATGCCGTCCCAGAATGGCCATCTTTCCAGACTGAAATGGTACGCTTGACGCAGTAGATCGCACCGTTCTGTTCGATATTTTTTGAAAAATGGCAGGCTCGCAAAACTGGTAAAAAGCATGCCATCTATTAACACAAACAAACCTTATCGCCTTATGAACTACACTGAATAACGCACAGTTTTACCATTATTAGTGGTAATCGACAAGGTTGATCACTTTAAATAGAATCTATTACAAAATTTGCTCATCCATACGTCCATGGCACCAGCATCGAAGTTCTCCTAGGTGGTAGATTAATTAATCTTGACTTCAGACGGTAATTTATTATTATTATGCGACAACAGCGATCCTGCACAGGACAACTTTGATAGGTAAATAGTCGTTATTAAGCCTTTTTGTATGAAATTCTCATTCCCGTAGCATAAGACACTATAACAGAATCACCTATCCCAAAGTTCAACCCTGCCTATTCAAGATGAAGATCATGACGTACTTGGCAAGTCTACATATCTTAGGAGCTGTCAAGCAATATAATTGACGAGGTGAATATGAGAATCACAAAAAACAAAGTAGCTTTCTCCAAACTTTGCCATTTATGGTTAGGCGCGAGTGTCCCACTCATTCTTTAGGATCGTGTATACAGTGCGTCTAACTGTCCAGTTTTGTTGTACGCTAGTGAAACATGGTCCTTTAGAGTCGAATATCTTAGACATTCAAAGAAATTCAACCACTATTACTTGAGATGCACAGCAAAAATTCGATACCGACAATTAATAACATCCATAGACGCAGTGTTGAACCGGTCAACATGTGCTCCACGACAAACAGGTAAATAAGGTTCATTAAATTGCGCTAGGTTAGTCATGTTTAACTTATGCCTTTAATGAGATTGCCCAATTTCAGCATCAAACTTTCAACTAGCGCCAGATTTTCGTAAGAAACAAGATGGACAGATTTTTACATTTAAAAAAATAATTCGAAAAATTTGGATAGTATAGGAACAGTGTGTCGGCCAAGTTCTTAGTTAAAAACCCCACTTGATATGGCATATACTCCGTTAAAAGAACGACAGCGTCAGTGCAGTCGATACCACAAGCAATCCAGTTAGACTGTCAGCAGGGCGTCGTCCAGCACGATCGTAATCCATAATTATTGCGTTCGATGTGTTAAACATTAGAACGCACCGGATAGATAGCTCTGGAGCGCAATTAATTGCTTTCTATTAATGCTCATCTAAATAAGACAAGTTGACCGGCAACAATATTACAAATGGACAACCGAAACCTAGAGGGCATTGATCAATTGCGAAAAATTTATTAACAATTTCCCAATGATCACTTAACAATTCACATTGTGTTTTAGTCACAGACAACTCAAAGAAATTAATATCATTCGATCCATCATACTGCTGGTATTACCTTATGCTGTAATTTACTTTACGCAAAATGTGGTTCGCCGGTCCACTTGTCCTCTTTGTTATGCGTGTTGCTAGTCTTTTTGTCTAGACTAGGTCTACCAGTCGTTCATTTTTTTCCTTTTCTCGTAAGGAGATATCCGTTCATGGCTATGCACAAGTGCAGTATCAGTATTTTATTCTGAAAGTGCTTTTAATGATAAAGATGTTGATGACGATGATGATTGGGCTGATAGTCAGAAAAGGCAGGAGTATGATTTTGAGCGTATCATTTGTAATAGGAATATTTTAATTTTTTCAAAATATGTTCAAACAACAAATTTTTGGTTCTCCTGCAATGGGGCTTAGATAGTCAGACTTCTATGGATGTTTCTTTGATCTCGGTTTTCTCTGAAAAAGTTTGCAGTAAAATATGATAGACTAAACGGATATTTAGATCTCCCGTATGGGATAAAGAGGAGTCGATGTCAATAGCGTATAATTAACCAAACCCCTCGATTGAACCATGTTCACCATTATACATCCACATATTCCCGCTCATTAAATTGTATATCGTGATAAAATGTCCTATATCGTGAATAATGGCCAAGAAATAGCTAGTTAACCTTGCCTGTCATTTCAGCAGAAAACGGTGGGTGTGTTCGTGGCCTGGTAAGCAAGAATCCCTTTTCAAGGCAGGGATATTCTAGTGTAATACAAACTGCCACATGGTTAGATTCATTAATTCGGTCTAAACAACATCCATGATACGCTCGCGCGTCCTGTGCAAAGCACTGCCGTCGCCAGTTTACCAGAATGTGATCTATCTGAACACAATGACATCTCACCGTACCATCTCCATGGTAAGTTGCTGAACCTCGTAGCAGGTTGCCACTTTGGTGCTGTAAAATTGAGTTCAACACAAAGTTAAGGCTAAGGGTAAGATTGGAGAGCTTGATGCCGTTATCACAACTATTTCCAGCTAGGGTCAAAATCTTCTTACAGCTTTGTTTCTCGCAGTCTTAACCTAGTTTAGCGTTGAAATAACCGGCAATAAGTAATATGTCGGAACGCTGCTAAAAGCCAACGGACAAATCCGACAGATACTCGAAATCATTCTTTTCAATAGAAGGATGGTAGAGAGTTTGCGCGTACACATTTAAGACTATAAAAACCAGCTTGTCTATGCGGAATTTAGCATAAACCAAATGAGCACTTATAGATCTCCAGTTAAGTGGGGCCGTCGCTGCAGCAGTGGATAGAAGACAATCCAATCTATACCTGGCTGGATCACTCCCGCAATTGGATGCAGAGTTATTAGTTTTGCTAAAATCTAGGCTCGAATAAGACACATTGTGGAATTTGTAATGTGGTCTCCTGGAGACAAGCAACGTGAATATCGTGTTTATGTAGCTCAGCAGTCGCAATAGACTGACTAGATCGCGAGACAACAGCTCTCACATTCTAATGGCTAAATTATAAATTATCCTTGAGTCTAGGCAGCACAGGATAACCAGAGGCTTTTGGAAGTCAACTGAGCTTATTTTGGCCTGTAGTCTGTTTCGGAACCAAAGAGAGCGGCGGCCTTCGCCTTCCTCGTACTTATTTCTAGAACTGATGCACGTGAGAACTACTTTTCATTACGTATATCATCGGAAATGAGCTTTATCAGACACAAACGGACCTTTAATTAGAGCTATTAAAACGACATTAATTAATTTCCGACGAGTACGCGAAGACAATAGTTCCTCCCTAAGTCTGCAAACAGAGCACTCGACTCTGGGTCCCAATTACAGGCCCACATGCGTGATGCGGAACTCAGCAGACAAGACATTATTGGCTGTGTTATTTATTGCATACATATTAAACCAAGAAGCATCTAATCAAATGAGCCTCAAGGCTGTTTCAAACGAAGAAGATTCTCTTCATTTTCTAATGACGTTTTATTGAAGCACGTGCCAAAAGAGCGAAAATCAAGTGTTTCTTAGTGTGGTTGCCCTCACTTATTGCTAAATATATAACTGCATGCGCAAAAATGTAGAAAACACGCCATTGCGGTTGGAAGCGCGTTTAGAACAAGGTTACACACCCGGTGAAGGAATAAAACTACAATGCTAGTACTTACGTTTTCTCACTAGGTGTAAGAATACCACTGGGAGCAACAAACGTACTGGCGTTCGCTAATGCTGCAGCTGCAGCCATGGCAGAAACGTTTACACTATTAGCCGCCATCTCGCCTGTAATGTCGACGACTGCAGTAACTGGAGCGCAATGCGCCGCTGCCAATTCATTTTGTTGAATGTCTGCATTCTGCTGTATCTCAGTGCACTTAGTTGTACCATTGATTTTGAGAGAAGGAATTGCCTCGCGTTCGCCGGCCTGTGCAACAGACGTAGTAGATTCATTTTTATACTGTAGACTTTGACATGATACGGGATTACTATGCAGCGGATGATGACGAGTGAGTTGAGGATTAAGCAAAATCGGTGAATCATCATACTGCCAATGCACCTGCCCATCGAGAATAAAAATTAACACATTTATACGAAGGCAAAACTTCAGTAAATTTCCAAAAAAAACATAAAATGGTCGCTAAATAAGTTACACCTGAAGGAAAGGCTGACCGAAATACATGTTCGTAAGTGGCAATAAAATGCACGTAGTGTACGCAGAGGTAGCGTAGTCGCATGAGTGTTAGTCTCGAAAGCAAATGAGTCACGATTCGAGCTCCGATCGCGGTATATTATGGCATTTACATGACGAGTTTCTAATAATAACAACACCAGCCAACTTGATGAATTTACTTGCTCACTTTTGAAATGTCTTCTTTAGAAAAAACTTTTTTTATAATGCCCAATGCCTTCGTACATTACACAATATATTTTTTTTCATAAAAGAAAACATTTAATCACGAAGTGGATAATGGCCGTGTATTTCGAGCTTACTAATCTACACTACAATGTTTCATTTATATAGCCTTGGGTTTTCATTATATAATGCGGGTGGCAGCTAGTATGATTTTCCATATTACTTCTATTTCTTGATTTTTTTACTTGTATGCGTATATGCATCAGTCCATCAATAAAAGAATAACCAGATTTCAGAGATCACGCAACAATACAACGAGAATGGCCCATATACGTTCACAGTATATATATATATATATATATATATACATATATACATATATATATCATACATACATACATACATACATACATACATACATACATACATACATACATACATACATACATACATACATACATACATACATACATACATACATACATACATACATACATACATACATACATACATACATACATACATACATACATACATACATACATACATACATGAAAACATACACACATACCTACCTACCTACCTACATACATACATACTGCTACTGCTTGGACAAAAATATGAGTAGAATAAACATACGGTTACTGAGTTGCTTGGTTGTTTCAAATCGATGGGAGTGCCAACTTTTGTTGTCTGACCAAGGTCACTCTCTTCAGACAATCCGGGAAGACGATGGCCACCACCGTTTTGTGCATCTAATGAGCCTGAAACACCAGATGTTCCACCCATAGACGTCGAGAATCCACTATTAGTGGGTAACGTTGAAGATACACCACCAACACTACCAGGTGATGTGATTGCAGCTGAAAAATTAAGGCATATTAAAAAACAGTACTTTAGTGAATACATATGTCATTATTAAGCATTAACAACGGTTTATTAATTTTATGCTAACCAACATCTGCTATAGTTTTGTTCGTTAACCAAACGACCCAGTCGTACTAAGTGGAAAGCAATTTCTTATTAATTAAGTACATTTTATCGATGAATGTAGTGTTGTGAATCGCAACGAGCATAGTGGCTGGAACATACAAACAACTGATAGGTAGTAATACCGCATTGCAATGGCAAGCCTTGAGAACGTTGACGTGAGTGCCAGAGTATACCCCGATGGGGATCAAACAGATTGCTAGTGAGAGCAACTGCCAATGAAGAAATACTAATATAGATTCCTAATGTTTACCATTTTTAACTAAAGTTCGCGCTTTATGCGAGAAAACTCCTATATAAAGCTTAATCTAAAAAAACAAATGTGCTGCAAGCAGAAATAAGGCTTCTCAATCTTCGCTAGAAGAACAAGTACAAATATAAGTGAGACACGCGGCAGTGCGTTGCGGCTGGTGGTAGTTTTGCTATGTTGTTCTACGGCTGGTTAAATATAATGGCATTGGTGTTTGCTTCAAGCTCGCAAACTTGATTTAATGAATTGTTACCAACACCCGCGCAATCAATTATTGTTAAACTGTATTGCCTATATTTGTATATGTGGCGAAAGCTACAAATATAATATATTATTATATATATACATTATATATATATATATTTCTTACCAGTTCCACAATCACACGTCAGCTTTAAGTGGTGTTCAATAAGTCTTTTTCCAAGTAAAAATAAATTACTTCCGAAACTTGAAATAATTTGAAGGCATATATATGCTCAACATCCTCACAGACTGCGTAATTGTCAATACAATTTACTTCTTATATTATCGGATGGTCAATAAATAAGCGTCATAAACATTCACATACATTAAGTACGGTAATATTAGTATATATGTATATCAAACTGAGGCTTGTCATCCTATCGCTTTTTTCAGTGATCTTTGATCAATTAACTCGGACAAATAACAGGAATTCGTCTGTGCAATTTAAAAATCATGAGTATTTCATACTCTATAATACAGAAACTTAGTTGTATCTTACGTTAGCGAATGCAGAACATTTGTAAAATTCTTATGAGATACCAGATTAATAAAAAAATTTCTAGACCAAAAACAAGGTGTGAGAGAAGCACTAATCCCACTGTATTTAACCAATCGCACCTCATAGAAAACGAATTGCTATCCATACCCACGAAATAAATTATCGCAAGTTTAAATATATTGTTGGAGCACTATTTTGGTAATTAATTTTTGTTATAACCTTCGCCTATTTTAGTATTATACCTTAATTAATATTAATATTTACCCACTACCATAGAGATAATATAACAAGGAATTCTATTAAAATCTATTTATAACTCTCACATGTTTATCACAGTCGTAAGATGATGTCAGGGTCGATTTCTCCATATTGCATTTACAATTAATGGCAGGATACTCCGATAGTAGATTAGAAATAAATTCAGGCACCTGACCCGCATGTGTCGTGAGTTCTTGCGCTACAAAAGAGAAGTGGCAAAGACATTTTCTGATGTCTTTAAACATCATTATATATTTTGGCGGTTGGTGCTCGCTAATCCTGAACAGCAGAAATAATATCGAAAGTAAATCCATTGGCGGATGTTGGCAGGTCATTTACGAGCAGAATGGTTCGATATCAGTCATCTTTTTCCATTAGAAATTAGCGACTGAACATGAAAAACCATGAATGATAAAGTCAAAATGAATTCTTAATATTGCATCTTCTGAGGGGGAGTACAAGAAAGTCCGCCTTAATTGAAAAGTTATGAAAAGTGAATATGCGAAAAAAGCTGCTTGAGATTAGCCTACCATTGGACCAATCAGACTGAGAGGCTAGTTATGCAATTTTGAGGAAGGATCGATATTAACGCTTACACAAATAGAAAAAGTGAATTACATGTACTATAAGACTCACCTCCAGAGGCTTGATTTAAAGTTTGTACAGAGCTTCCATCAGATTCCACTGCTGATAATAAAGTTCCACGTCGAAGAGGTCGGCGTCTGACACCCGTTTGACCACCAACATCAATTGTTTCGACGGTAGTCAGGTGATTCATATTTAACTTTAAGCATTGTATAGACACGAATAAAAACATTAAAAATTAGTAGTTATATAAGGAATCTACGTATTTACTTTTATTTTTAACAATTTAGAACCTTAAGCATCATATTTCCCGAAATACCAATCGACAGATTCACCGGAGATAAATTTAATAGCAACAACGGCAAATCACGGAAGCGTATAACGATTAAGTTTTAACGCGCTAACACAGATCGATAAGCCATTATAACATTCTTCCAAAGATGCCATCATTAAGCGTACCTCACTCAAGCATTTTGAATAAATCAAAATCGAAAGCGGCCGATAGGCTTAGAAGAACAACTAAAATTTGTTCTCATTTCGTTACTATCTATTTGTCATTAAGCTTTAACTTCACAGTAAGACTGAGCTCAATGTTCACATGCTAATGTATGGTTTTATCCACTTGATCAACCTATTATACAATATTCAAGTGTTAAATCTACATGGCAAATTAGTCTTTTTGAGTTACTCATTTCGAATCTATCCCTCTCTCACCTGCTTAATAAGCAATTATTAAATAAGCCTATGCGATGACGCGCTAAGTCATATATGATTCGGGCTTCCTAAGAGACTTCGGCGAATAGCTAGAGCAGCTTAACACTCAGAACAGGGGTTTAATTGTTTATTAAGGATTACGTACATAGTAACATATTAGTTCTAATAGAACCGTAAAATTCGGTAAAATCCGAAACATCTGGTTCCAACGTCATTTTTAGACAGGCATCTGATGGACGGCTTCCGAGTGAAGGGACAAAAGAGAACCCATCAATCAAGGCCAAACAAAATCAGCGCACCTGGAAATAGAAAGGGTTCACAATTTTACCGACATAAAATTGTTCCGCACAGGCAAAATGTGACTTTAAAGCCATTATAATATATAATATATACCCAAGCCTGTAAATGGTACCAACATAATTGTACTCAAAATACTGAACCTGTACGGGTTGCCGACACTGGATTTAAAAATGGGCTAATTTATACCAAAATTAAGCATGACAAAATATGAACACATTTTATTCCAGAAAACCCGTATATCTGTACCACATTTCTTGACCAAATACATGGTTGATATAGGGCGTAATAGCGACTTCTATTATTGAGTCGGTCGTAAGCATGAAACGCATGAGTAAATGAGATTATACCTTTCGTCCATCCTTTAATAGTCGATTGTGTGCGTCACGTCTAAATACATCTACTAAAATCAAAGCAAAAAACCGTTATAATCTTTGCCTCTTCGTTGTATCTGCATATGCTCCTACCGATTGCAGCACAGAAGAAAGCAAGGACGCTTTTTACTCCGAATTAAGCTCCTTACTAAGTAAAGCACGAAGTTCAGATATAGTCCTGGTTATGGGTGACATGAATGCTCAAGTTGGTCGCTTAAGCAACACAGAATTTCATTTAGGTGGAAGATACACTCTAAGCTCGACTCGCAACGATAATGGTGAACGGCTTTTGGATAGCTGCGCTGAACATAAACTATATTTAAGTAGTACAAATTTCAGACGTAGTGTTAAACGTTGTGCTACATGGCGTCCTCCAGCACCCGGACAACGGTGGACTCAAATAGATCATGTAGCAATTAGTTATAGATGGCGTGGTTGCATCCAGTATTGTCGATCTTTTTGGAACACTTATGTCGACTCGGACTTATCCGTTGTAGATTTAAACTAAAACTTTCCGGGAAAATAATTAAGAATAAACCCCAAATTGATGAAGGCAAACTCGTACAACGCTCCTTCCGACAAAACTGTGATAATATTCTAAAGGCTAATTTAACCGGTCTGGATGGCGAAATCCGAATATACGTTGGTCAAAGATAAGTTCCACTATGCACAATGCAGGTACTACTGTATGTGGCATTGCAGACTCTCGTAGAGATAACCATTGGCTCTATGTAAAATCTAGGGAGATACTCGAAATGAGGCGTCAAATTCCACCTGGCTCGACTCATAATAATACCCGTCGCAATCATCATTGTTTGAGAAGAATAGCAAATGTTGGTTACCAACATCAAATAACCAACGTTGACATCCGTAGACGTATTTTTGGATCTGATAATAAGAGCTCGTAGTTAGAAAAACAAATAAGGCTCCATTAACTTCGTTGGCTCGGTCACGTTTTATGCATGCTCTCATTTCGATTGCCCAGTAGAGATATGTTCTTTTACCCAGCACCCAATTGAAGTCACTTACATCCAAATTGGGTAGTACAGGACCCACTCGTCTGCCAGGATGGGGTCCACGTGCGCAACATAGTTCTTGGTTGGAAACCCTTAGTGATATGGCTCGAATCGAGCTGAGTGGTGATCTTCGTAACTTTCTTTTTTTTAGTAGGCCAAAGTTAGCTGCGAAGTTTGGTTTGCTTATGACGTGATACAGTGAAATCCGCAAGGCAGCTGTATTGCTGATGTCGCCTTGCTCGAATGCTAACTTGGCCATAATGGTGTTGTAGAGAGGTTTAGTTTGCCTCATTCCTGTGAGTTATCCTGATAAATTTACTCATAGTAGCAAGGTATTCCTTCTCCCTCTGTCTCTCTCTATCTCGTAAATCTCAATAATAATTTGTCTAAATTCACTTATATACTTTTTTTTCACTCCTTATCGTTATATGGCAGTGAAACATTAGTCACTGTTGACTTTTGTATGTCTGGACATGATGATGATGATTTGTTCTATCCTTTTGATCCTATTTGAATTTATTTTTTACTAGGTACGCAATGCTTAATGAACAATAGCGCTTTAATTGCCGCATAATAAAAGACACACATGCAGTTAATCAAGCTACACCGATTTCCTATGACAAAAAGAGCAATTTGCCTGGCTGAAAATCTACGCTAATTAAGTATGCCTGACTATCACGAGGATTGCGTAATTTATTTTTAAAGTTTATAACCCACAGGAGTTCTTTATGTTCAATATAGCGTTATATATTCCACTTTGTTTCTGAATACGATCTAGTATTCAGGGAAAATAAATTATTGATAGGAAACCATACGATATACAAAAAATATTAATTTACCAAATTTCCTGCAACATTGTCAGGCGCAGTGTTTGTATTAGAACTATCGGTAGCATTGCTGATGATGTTGGCACCTCTAGAACCAACTGTCGTGTCTTCGGAGTGGCTTTCTCCTGACAATCCTGCTCCTAGCCCTAAGGTGGAACCAGACTGGTGGTCGTTCTTTTGATCCAGACATAGAGTTGTACTAAGCCCCACGGAATCAAATCCTTGCTTGTTGGTCTGTTGCTTCTGCGTTTTGCTAAAATCCGACTCTATACCAGATTGAATAGATGCTATCCCACATCCACTTTGCTGAGTCGGACGTCTATTGCCAGACGCCATTACAGTTCCAGCAAAAGGCTGCCTCGATACAGAGTTGGCTAGAGAGAAGGGATCAGTGGCCGCCAAATTGCCTGTCGTTTGTTTCTGACGGCTAAACATAGCTTCAAGACGTCGATTGACATCGGTCAGTATACCACCTGCAGACAAGCCACCAGATATTGGTCGTTGATTACTACTACAGGCGCTGGACAAACGATTTCCCAAATTTGCAGAGACAGCATTCGATACTGATGAACCCATAGACGTCGTATGAGAAAGTGCATGTCCGGAAGATGAAACTGCTCCTCCTGCTTGCCCAGTTGTACAGGTAGCAGATGATAATGATATTGTCGCTAAAAGGACAGAATTTAGTATGATAACATTCAAAATAATAGAAAACAGTAAAAATACAAAAATAATAATGAGAGAGATAAGAAAATTATCGAACAGAAATGAAGTATACTTTTGTGGCAAAAGTATTGAAAATAAAAGCTAATTTTCGCTAACATTGCATCGGGCACCGAAGATACTTTACCCATAACGGCAGAAATTCTGCCTTGTTCGTTTGGAGTCAATCCTTTAGAAGGCAGGCATTCATTAATGTATGTAATACATCAAAAGCCCTAATTAAATCTACATAAACAAACCGATGTTTAGTTATAATTTCCAGGACCACATGATTGCGTACTTATCACAATCTAACAACAGATACATTCAAAAATGAAATTGGTGTTATCTCCGTTGGTCAACGGGGAGATCTGAATCTTATCGCTCATCAATACAATGATATCACCGAAAAGACGACTAATATACGAGTGGAGTTTTGTCACCTCATTACTCAATAATGAGTTAAAGCTGGAGTTCATATATCGATTGCCACGTTGAGAATTCAGAACACATTAATTGCCAAACGAATGTGTCTTTGTTGTAAAAACATAGAATAAGAATCACAAAAAGTCCGTTTATTTAACCAATATTTATGACCCCTGCAGACAGTAGTTCTCCATAAACTGTGCATATTAAAAGGACACATTCTACACTACTAATTATGACCACATATGGTCTAACGTAAATATCATCCTACATTATTAGTTATGGTCATATATGTTTTATATAAATTACCTCCATATGCTATTAGATCAAGCCATATATGACATAATGAGGTTATCATATCACCGTACACATAACATCTGCAACGGCATGTGCTTTCTGAAAGCTAAATTTCGATTAGACTATGCTACTCATATTGAAATGTTTTAAGTTCATACAGTTAATGCTTTTACGCAAAGCTTTTCGATCCCTATCAAACCTATTTAAGCAATACAAAAATATGATTATGCGAATTAAACCAGACATTCAGTGCCGTCCATCAGTACTACTGCACCCATATTTACTCTTAGTACTTGTTTATTTATTAATTATTCAATAAATAAATCCACGCAACTTACATTTTTGCACTGATTAAGCAAGACAGCAAATCCAATCAAATAATAATTTACTAATAGATAAGTATTAATCTCCATTTTTGTAATGTTCATTAAACGTATTTTTGGATTTGCCAACAAGTGATCCTCGTTAGAAAAACAAATAAGGCTCCATCAACTTTGCTGGCTCGGTCACGCTTTGTGTATGCCTTCAATTCGATTTCCCGGTGGCAATCTTGTTGCAGATGTCTAGTACAATACCCTTCGTAACTTTCTTTTCTTAGTAGGGCAAAGCTAGCTGCGAGTTTTGGTTTGTTTATGACGTGATACAGTGAAAGCCGCAAGGAAGCTGTAATGCTGATGCTGCCTTGCCCGAATGTAACTAGGTATTACGTTAAATACTGTTTGTTGCGGAGAACTAATATATATTCAAGTATGTATTAGGTGTTGCGGTAAATATTAAGGCCTTTTTATTTGCCCTCCTCAATCCACAGCTCATCACATTAGATGAAGACTTTTGACTAAATCATTACATGAATGCTATTGAAATTTGCTTAGACAGGCAAATGACACATGCGTGTCTGTATATTACTGGTAAGAATTGAGACAAATACAAATGCATAAAAATTTACATCCATTGAAGTGTAACTTCAGTGACTTGATTTTAATTAACTTTGCATTCCTATAAACAATGATGTTAAGGAGATTGTCAAAATAATGAGAATGCAACAGTAGTCCAATTATGCAAGCGAACAAAAAGGTTATTAAATTAAAATTTGATAAAAAAATAAGTGCATATCCGATAAGAAAATTTTCAAACTAAAGAAAAAACATTTTATGGAAAAAGGATACTTAATAAAAAGTCCAACAACAATCTACCAAATAACTAGATACAATAAGATAAGAATCCAACGGATAGTACTGCAAATAATATATTAATTAATTAAACATGTATTACGCAGGCGGTGATAACAATTAATTTAATCAAGGTTGCGTTTTTTATATAAACACCTGTCACGTTATGCACAGATATTTGTAAGTATAAATCAAGCATTGTATAATGTATAAAATGGAATTTATCCAGTAGACCGGTTTCGTACTTATTGGGAACTCATAAATGTTTGCTCAATTTCACTCTAGTTAGCGATTCTGATTCGAGTCAACGTCTTTTACTGCCATTAGTTAATGCTGCGATCTAAATCGAACCTATTGGCTTCTGCTCTAATATCATTCATTGATTTAATTTAATAGTATTCCATAATCAATCTCGTCGTTTTGTTATTATTCCATTTCATTAAAAGTTATAAATGTTATACGTTGTAGAGTGTCGGACATTGTCAATAATTCATAAGCAGTTACCGGGTTTATGAACTAGAAACCATACACTTTGGGGGCAATTGTACTTATCTGTATGTGTTTTATCATGTGTTCGAAGAAATTTCTTCACCACCAATCATGTTATGGATTAATAATTATACTTTTCCTTGAAACCTACCAGTTAGCTTTTTTTCTTATTTTAGATGACTAATCTTTATTTGTATTATTTACTAACATCTTATCCTTATAAACAGACTGAATCGTCAAAACTGTAGCTCCTCCTTTATCTGATTTTTGATACGAACTCATTTCTGAGACTTTGAACCTCATGGCTGAGCTTATATTTGACATATTGATTAATCAATTGCCCCGAGCTGTTCAAATCCTTACGAGTACGTGACAAGTAGAGTTTCATGCCTGTAGTGTTCTGAATCAAGTAACAAGCATACAAACGGGCAGATTGAGTCGGAAACCAGAAGAAAGAGTTGCCTAAAATATTAGGCTTTATTCATCATATAATGCAGATATACATGCTAAAAGACAAAACAAAACATGTTAGTATACGAACGGTGTTAATATAAATGTGTGTACAAATAAACAAACATATCATTCTCCTCCACTGCAATTTGTAGCGTAGCGTCAGAGTCAAAACAAGACTGTTATAGTAGCAATTCAAAGAGGATTGAGAAAACATAGTATTTAAACATTTCCACTTCGTAAATTATAAGAATGAACACGTTGTTGTTGATTGATAAGGTTTTCGAGATTCTCTGATAGGTCACGAGCATTTGAGTTATCCGTAGATTCACCATTTGCCTTATTATCATTATTACATTATCGGTATCGTCATTATAGGAGGTTTGTTCATCAGCAACAACCGGTTCATTTTCACGGAGTCCCATATTAGTTCCAGCTTCATTCATCAGTGCGTCGGAGCCTTTCGGGGCTAATTGACGGATAGATACTGTATCTTCTCTTCCATCAGAAAAACGAACATGCGCATAGTTAGGATTGCAATGAATTAGTTCAACTTCTTCCACAGAGGGGTCATATTTAGAAACTCTAGCATTCTTCTTGAGTAAAACTTTGCCAGGAACAGTAAGCCAGGTTGGGAGTGTGTTACCAAAAGTCGACCTTCTATTGTGTCGAAAAAGACGCTCGTGAGGGGTTTCGTTGGTAGATGTGCACAATAATGAACGGATTGAATGTAATGCGTCCAGCAGCACGCATTCCCAGTTTTCAACTGAAAGCCTTTTTGATCTGAGAGCGAGAAGGATCGATTTCCATAAGGTACCATTCATTCTTTCTACCTGTCCATTTCCTTTGGGATTATAAGGAGTCGTTCTACTCGAAGCTATACCTTTTTCCCGAAGAAAATTTTGTACCTCGGTCGACATGAAGGAAGAACCTCTGTCTGAGTGAATGTACGAAGGCATCCCAAACATTGCGAATATTTGACACAGGTGAAGTATGACGGTGTGACTGCTAAGGTCAGGACAAGCAAATGCAAAGGGAAATCGAGAATATTCATCGATGACTGTCAGTAGATAACGATTACGAGTTGATGAAGGAAGAGGTCCTTTAAAATCGATAGATAACCGCTCAAACGGTTGGGTAGCTTTGATTAATTGGCCTTGAATTGCCGAAGGAAATCTGGGTTTGATTTCAGAGCACACTTCACAACTCAAGGTCATTTTTCGAATTTCATCAATAGAATATGGTAAATTACGAGATTTCACAAAGTGCAGCATACGAGAAATTCCAGGATGACAAAGATGATCATGTATTTGTTTTAAATCCAGTCCATTTAGAAGCGCACCACAACAGGATCGACTTAGTGCATCTGCTGCTTTATTATCTTTTCCGGGTCTATAGACAACATCGAAGCTGTAAGGTGATAATTCCATTTTCCAGCGCAAAATTTTATCGTTCTTCACTCTTCCCCGATTTTGATTGCCAAAAATAAAGGAAACAGATCTTTGATCAGTGACAAGTTTGAAATGATTACCCAAAAGCAAATGCCTCCATTTTCGAATAGCTTCAACCACGGCATAGGCTTCCTTTTCAACAGCTGAGTGATGTTTTTCAGATGGCGTCAACGTCCGAGAGAAAAACGCCACAGGTCTTCCATCTTGGTTCAAAGTGGCAGCAATAGCTACGTCCGAAGCATCAGTTTCGACGACAAACGGAATATCACAACGAATAGAAGCTAAAGTTGCTACGGCTAATTCTTTTTTAAGATCATCAAAATTTTGTTTCACAGAGACGGGCAAAGGAAAAGTTCGATTATGAACGAGTGAGTGGATTTTATCGGAGAAGTTGGAGATCCACGGCGAATAATAAGCGAAAAATCCCACAATTCTTTGTTGCGATTGCACATTCGATGGTGGTGGGAGATCTTGTAAAGGCTTTAATCGGTCAGGATCAGGTTTAATTTTTCCATTCGATATTTGAAAACCAAGAAGAGTAATTTCTTTAGCTGCGAAAATGCTCTTTGATTCATTTAAAGTCAATCCATATTTTTAGCGGCATTAAGAAATTTGTTGAGATTTGTTTCGTGTTCAAGCGTATCTCTCCCGCAAACTGTCACATTGTCCACATAGACAAATGTATCTGTGAGATGTTCCTGTGCGATTATATGATCCATAGTTCTTTGGAAACATGAGACACCATTCGTCACTCCGAAGGGAATGCGACGGAATTGAAACAAGCGTCCACACGCTTCGAAAGCAGTAAATACCTTTTCATGTTCTTGGATAGGTATCTGGTGGTAAGCGCTTTTGAGATCCAAAGTGCTGAATATATGATATTTTGAAATGGTTTCAGCCATTTGGTCTATTTTCGGCAAAGGATAGGCGTCTAAGAGTGTGAATTTGTTGACTGTTTGGCTGTAGTCCAAGGTCATGACCGAGGAGTACGTCAGTACAAAGATCAGAAAGTATAGATAGCTTTATATTTTGATAAACACATGATTTGTATTGAATCGACACAAAACAATGACCTTTGGTATGACTCGAAAATGAGCTAGACGCCATGGTTATTGTTTCTTGAGAGGGGTGAATTTTCCAATTATTTTTCAAAACGAAGGCTTCTGAAACATAACTACAGGAACTGCCTGTATCAATGAGAGCATGACAATTTATGTTATTGACTTCTAGATTTATTACACATTTGGTGAGACAATCTGGAGCAGCTGCTAATACAGTTGCAGATATGGTAGGATGAAGCGTCGAAACCACTGGGCGGTGATTCTTAGAGCGACATACCTTTTGAAAATGTCCTTTGTTTCCACAACTTTTACAGAAGGCGTTTCTGGCCGGACATTTCCATCTTAAATGATAATCGTACCCACAAAAGTCACATTTTTGTTTAACAGCAGCAACAAGATTATCTGTAGATTTATCGGAGGTTGATGAAGAACAGAGTGGCTGAACTGTTGCAGTGTGTGCAGAATTCAAACAGTTTTGATATGATAATGATTGCTTTTCCGCCATTTCGAGACCACGTGCTTGATCAAAAGCCGCTTGAAAATTAAGTGAGTTGTGTTCTAAGAGACGTTGTCTGATTGAATTGGACTGGATTCCATTAATGAAGGCATCGCGCAGAGCATCGTCTCGATTTTCCTCGGCCGTAGTTGGTTTGAAATTGCATTCCCTAGCTAACGATTTCAGAATCTGAACAAATTGATCCAATGTTTGTCCATTTTCTTGTTTAGTAGTCGCGAGTATATGACGAACAAAGACTTCATTTTTCGGTCTGACATAGAGATTCATTAGAGTTTTGATAGCATGATCATAAGTATCACAATCAACGATGTGTTCATATACGTTAGGAGAGACGTAGGAAATAAGAGTGTCTAATTTATCCGGATTCATGGATTCGACTGCTTTTAGGAGTCCACAGAATGTACGATACCAATGATTCCATTGTTTTGCTGCATCTGGTGCACTAGGTTCAACATCAAATCTTTCTGGTCTGAGTAGGCGTTCCATGATTGGGTTATATGATGAATAAATTGTTCTGAATCACAGTAACAAGCACAGCAAACGGGCAGATTGAGTCGGAAAACAGAAGAAAGAGTTGCCTAAAATATTAGGCTTTATTCATCATATAATGCAGATATACATGCTAAAAGACAAAACAAAACATGTTAGTATACGAACGGTGTTAATATAAATGTGTGTACAAATAAACAAACATATCATGTAGTTAGTTCGCACGCATGAAAAATGCTTGAGAATGAAGCCGTTTCTAAAAATGAGCAATCGTATCATGCATGGCTGAATTTAATCTAGAAAGAGAAAGCATTGGAATTGTTTAGGGAGAACTGCAAATTTTGATACAGATACATTGGAAAGGTGCAAAAACTGTAAACCCAAATTAATAATTGTGATAAAGAACGCCACACTTCAACAAAAGCGAGCAAATTGTAGATACAAGGAATAGCAAATATCACTAATAAACTAAATCAACACAGTAAAACAAGAATCCTTATTATGGCTTGTTCAGACACTATACACGATGCGATCAAAGAAGAAAGGGCCAGTACATCCATTTCGATAATTCACTAATGCACAACTTATCTAACATGTTGAATTAAATCGAGGTTGCGATCTTCGTATTATTACCTGTCCTATTATGTACATACATTTGTCAGTATAAGCCAAGCATCGTAAAACTTTGAAAAGGCAATTCATCTAGTAACTAACATGTTTTTTGCAAAGACATTGTCTGTGACTTCTTGACTGCGCTGGGCCTACCAGCTGCAGGGTCGTCATTTTCACTAGTCTCAGGACTTGGTGGCTGCGTACGCTTTCGTGAAGATTGGGAAAGCGGTAATGTCGACGGGACTTTGTTAGAATAATGAGCGCATGCTGCAGTCTCAGAAGCGGATGGCGGTGCGAAAGCCGATTCAGGTTGGCGAGAGCCCGTTTCAGAACAAGCTTTCAGCCAGGCTGGAGTCACAATGTAAGCGCTACAGGTGTTGAGTGCTTCAGTCACATCGTCAGTTGCCTGTCGACATGATTGTGCTGCGCTTCCGACAGGAGTCGCAACGCCACCTCCCAGGGTTTGGCTGTCTGGTGGTGCCGTTGAATCAGGAATATTATTTGCAATCACATGTGTTATTACCTAAGTATAGATGAATAGCAAAGGAGTAGACGTGAATCGCATTTTTAAATATTTAACAAAAAATCATAAAAATAGAGGTAAAACCCTAATTTTATATTAGAATAATGGTATAATTTGAAACTCAGTTTTTGAACATGAGTTAAATATTACATTCGACTTTTACTAATTTTATAATAATTATTCCATGCTAAAATATTAATCTCTGGATCCAGCATCATTTATCAGACTAGTCACACACTGTATGCCAAATGGCCCTTCCCCCCCCATATTTTTGTGCATTTAAATTCTCATGGTAAGTTACGATATGGTGCTACGTGAGTAAGTAAGCGATGATTCGAATAACAGTGTACTAGCACGGGATTACTGGTATACAACTACTGAGATTGAAGCCCACTACCGATTGCATCGGTGACCTCTACCAACACCGGTCTAACCGACGCGATTTTCGTTCTAGAACATGATTCGACAACGATTTTCTATATAACAGATGTCTAACAAAAATGTAGTTCTTAATAAGCGCAGCTGTAAGCAACTTAAAACAAACCGAATAAATACATCGATTAACAAAGCTTCTTTAGTCAATCATTCAACTGTAAGTGATATACTCGACGACAGACCAAATATTTTCTCTGAAACAACGAGTGATTCTGGAATTGTTTGCCCAATTTACTAAACGCAGCAAGGCAATTAAGTCTGGAAGATCTCAGCAGATATTTTATATTGGTTGCACGGAACGCAAGTCCAGATTTAAGCAGACGTGTGATAAGTGTACTGAAAACTCACGCTACCAAGATTTGATCGACTATTATTAACTATAGATATTACTAATGGTGTGGAATCCTTCCGAGTAATGGGACGAATTAGTACTCAGCTATTACGAAGACGGACACGGCACGTACATAGAAATAAGGATCAATCGGATCACTGCGAAACAATGATTGCAAATCAACAATCCACGAAAGTAAATCAAGGATACGTTTAAGTTAAGCACATGATGATCCTTTTGGTGACACAAAGAATTTCAAGTAGACGAATCCGTGGACGACAGGCGGAAATGCCCTGCTCAGTTTAGGACATAATTCAGCCTCAGCGACCACTTTCAAAGCCTTTAACTTCGAACCACAGTGAATCAACGCATCTTCAACACTTCATCTGCCAATAGAACGGCAACGTCAGCATTCTCATGGTGAATAAAACATTCCGTGATATTAGGAATTGCAAAATTATGGTTCGTGTATCCCATTAACAGTCAATCCCCTGCTTGGTTTTATTTGTTTTGCCACTTCTCTTTAGAAATTCTTTCGAGGATAATAATAATAATGACCATTCTTGAAGCATTGCAGGCAGAAATCTACAAAAAATCATTACCAAATAACTGATTTCTTGCTGTAACACAAATCCAAAAGATGCACCTCTAATTCATTGGTGCTAGATTGAACATTTTGATAGACGGGCACCACAACAGGCAACACGAGACTTTATTTCTCTGACATCGAAGCATTCCAAATTGGAGACATTGAACACAGCCAGTTTGCAGCCCTTTATGAAACTGAACGTTTTAGCCTAATCATCGATTGAATGAGTTTCAATGTCAATATAGCAACTCAAGAATACGACGGTAAGCGAAAATTTGGTGCGCGCTTCTTATTCTGCATGACATCACCGCATGTGTTGATCTAGTTAGCTTCTCTTATTCTGCGTAATCCTTTTGAGTATAATATCAGTGACTAATTTTGATGCAGCACACAAAAATTAATACCGCATTATTTGGAAAGAGTGCTAGCGTCACTTTGCATGTGGATGGGAATCTACTAGTTTCTGATAAATTGCCCCTTCCAGATTGCAATTATAAGCTTATACAGATTAATCAGAGATCCAATGATTAATTCTATGGGAAATGTCAAATGCAAAGGCACATATATATTTCATAGCGTATCTATGTCCAGGCCTGCTAATATCGTTTCCAGAAAATTTTCATATATTTGTTGAAACGCATGTTTGAATTCGATTATATCTATTTTAGGAAAATACCTTTCAGCTTTTCGGAAAACTTAAACGCACATCCACGTAAACGCAACCACGCCATCCTAATTTTTACATGAGCCATATGAACCCACAATTAATTGGGATGGTAGAAGACATTATGACGTAACAGCCTACCACACGTATGAAGTTTATGATACTCAATTATAATCTATGCTTTGTTCAGCTGTCCAACGGTCGTTCATTGATATAATCAAGGTTGCGGTCTTTATATAAGCACCGTTCATTATTTTTGATCGAAACTGTGCTTAAATAATATTCTGTGTCAATAAAAGCAAAACTTGAGTATTCTTGTAACACATAAACAAAACTTTTCAGAACTTAACACCTTTCATAGTAAAGAATTAAGTTCAGATGAGAAAATGTCCTTTTTATGGTTTTTGCTTTATTCGGTGGGAGAATTCAAAGAAAACGAAATAATAACGTCGTTAAACGTTACTTGTATTCGTTTTAGTTGATGTCTGCAAGCATGCCACACAAAATCAACTGTTTACAAGGATCAATTCAGTTACAGAACTTCATCTCGTAAACCTAAAACAATATCGCCCCCCTCGCCACAATATCCGACTTGAGACAATTCTATGCTAACATTTGAACCCTGAACATATTTGTGTAACCACCGAATGACACTTATTTCAAGTTTGGGATATGTAACATATAAATTCATAGGTTTTCTATTGTATGAGCATAAGTTTCCCTTTAACCTATCCATCTTTAATTTGTACATCAAATGTGCCGATGCGAATACCGAGGCTTAACTTAATTAAATGTGACATAATTGAGAGATATCCGATATTTAGCAATATAGTCAGTGTTTTGAATAAAATTAACAATAGCATGGCTGCAATACGAAAAGAAAAGGCAGATTTTGAAATGTAGGTGTCTGCAATTGCTTGACTTATTTTATACTCCGTGCAGGACACCGAAGATAAGGTGACATTGTATCTTGCAATATAATACCAGTTTTGCATGTATAATCTATGGTTGCGGGTGGCGTGTCAAAGAAACTTAGTTCGGTCAATGTTAGTAATGTTTGTTTATATTCAATTCTCTCAACTTAAATGGTTTATCAACCAATCCAGACGAGCAACGGACACCTGGACGCAGGTGACCGACGTTTTCTTAAGGCAGCCGAAACTACGTCTTGCACCAAGCATGCAAACATTAACTGCATCAGTTGACACTTAGCACAACGTGGTACTGTATAGAACAGAATTATGGCTGTATCCAATTATAACGCTCAATGTTTATGCCAACATTGTCGGTATGCCTAGCTAGAGTACTTTGGTCATCAGGCGGGAAATATCTGAATACGAACCAATACAACGATAAATGTCGCAACCCACCTTTTCCAACTTCGCCCTAGGGCTTTGACGTGTGCAACAGCAGCTGTGGCCCTCCTCATCAGAAAAGCTAGCAGACACTAAGCGACATTTTATAGAAAGACTCAAGTTATCGCTGACAATAGTTACGCTTCGACGAGCACATGATGATACTAGTCATTCAACAGAATTGCACAAAGATATTTCCAATATAAGAGTACTATATTCAGGCTCATTAGTCAGATTCTGCATAAAATATACCGATATAGACACATTAAATGTGAGAGCAAAAAATACAATTGGCAGCAAACAGCTTTAAAATGCGTTATAAATTATTAATTCTCAGATGTATCCAAAACTAGAATTCAGGAGCCTAAATGCATTTCCAAAACAATCTGTGTTTCCCATATACACTTTATTTGATTCGAGTATCTAATAGTATAGAATCGTATCAAACCCAACATTTGAGAATAGGAATTATTCTTAGTTTACTCGTTGATGCTTTTTTAACAAGATGAATCCCTGTATTCTTCCGAGATAAATCTGCACGTTTTAATCTTTAGTAAAACCGAATGGAAAATGCATTTATTTACCTTTCCTTTTATTTGTATATGTATATCCTTACCATCGAATGCAGCACTGACGACAGTAAAAGCGCTTTCCTCTATCTTCATTCTCTGCTAAAAACTTTTGGTGTCGCTTTTGGTCAACGCACTCGGCCGTTGCAGTTTTACGCTCACCCTTTCGAAGGGCTTAGTAAGAATAAAACATCCATTAGCAAGCTTAAATAATCTTCTGTTCCACAAAACTATGAAGATTTCTTAACATCTTCGATGGTGAAAAATCGAAGATATTATGGACAAAATTATATTCCCTACGCACATTGCAATAACTTCCGACATGTCTCTAGAGAAATTCGTTACTTAGCATAAAAGAGATGCTGCTAGACACAAATGTGAGACTAAACGCCCATCTGGAATCGTCTTCTAGAAATGGGCCAATGTTTATTCCATTTTATTTGCTCAACAGGTCGGAAACATCAACAGACAGTAAATCAATAAATTAACATAACAATTTTCTTATTACAGGGGAAAATGTATCTTCGCGATTCATTGGCGAATGAATTCATTACGCGATTGTCTTGGTCAACTTAATGATTTCACTCATCGGAACTCATCATAATACCCAAACCTAGAAAAGTCAGAATTGACTGTTTCACTGCCATATGACCATAAGTGAAAAAAGAATATATACAAAAAACAACAGAAAGAAAGAGAAAGAGAGAGAGAGAGACATAATACCTAGTTAATATGGGTAAATTTATCAGGATAACTCACAGAAATGGGGCAAACTAAACCTCTATGCCACACCAGTATGGCCAAGTTAGCATTCAAGCAAGGCAACATCAACAATACAGCTTTCTTGTGGCTTTCACTGTATTACGTCCTAAACAAATCCAACCTTGCATCTAGCTTTGTCCTAGTAAGAAAAGAAAGTTATTATGAGGATTCTATTAGAGATCTGCAACAAGAACGCCACCGAGCTCGATTCGATGCCATATCACTAAGGGTTTCTAACCAAGAACAATGATGCACACGTGGACCCAATCCTGGCAGACGAGTGGGTTCTATACTACCCAATTTGGATGTAAGTGACTTCAACTGTTGCTGCCATGCCACAATCTGCCCACCTTGTTTCTTACGACATTCCGGTGCTGGATGAGAGAACTGAGCTCTACTGGGCAATCGAATTGGGGGCATACGCAAAATGAAGCCGAGCCAACGAATTGGATGGAGCCTTATCTGTTTTTCTAACGAGGAACTTTTGACAGATCCAAACATACGTCTGCGGATGTCAACATTAGTTATTCGTTGTTGGAAACCAGCATGTGCAATGTTTCTTAAACGATGGTCGAATGTCCGTTAGCGTCTAAAATCATCAACTTTAAGAGGCCAAGTTTCATTAGCGTACAGTAAAACTGCGCGTACAGATTGTAAACACGGCCTTTAAGACAGTGAAATACTCGCGTTTCTCCATAAATGAAGGTTCGAGAAGGCTACCCTAGATTTCGCGATTCTTATTCTCACTTTGTCGGACATATTGCCTAAGCTATTAATAGAGCTCCCAAGATAAATCTGTCAACTGTCTAGATCTTCATTCAGCACTCGCAGGTTGAAGTGAGTGGTGGGTGATCCTCTAAAAGTTAGAGGGTAATAATTTCATACGGAAAGACGGAACGTCTGCTAATATATTCAAAGTGGCTCGGGCAGCATCTAGATTGTCGATTACTAGTCCGATATCGTCTGCATAGTCAAGATCGTCTAGTTTACTGCCGGGGAGAACTTCAACACCTGCATCATGAATGTGTGGAAGATTCTTGTTCATAATAGCATCGATTACAAAATTAAACAAAAAGGGAGAAAGTTGACAAACTTGACGAACACCACTGTTGGTTGTAAAGTTATGCATGAATTCGTTGTAGACCTTAACGCGACCAGAAATATTTGTGTAGAGTGTGTAATATTAACAAAATTTTTGAGCACACCACTTTTCGACAAAATCTGGAATAAAACATTGCAATCCACCGAATCAAATGCATTCTGGAAGTCTAGACAGACGGCTATTGTGGGACCGTGATATAAATGTCTTTGTTCAAGAACTTTCCATAATGTTAAAAAATTATCTATACAACCTAGCTTAAGAGATAGGATGGTGTCGCGTACTTCTAACTCTGATGGTTCTTCAAAGAAAAAAATTCCACAGTGTTGATGCAGGCATGTTTTTGGGAATCTGAACTGACGCGGGTGCCTATAAAATATTAATCTTTGGAGTGGTCAGCCCACCTATCAAGACGATTTCTTTATTTATTAAATGGTTGTTACTATCATTTATAGTTTCACTAACATTTAATTTTCTCGAACCTATTGCGCGAATAAGTTGGAAAAAACATCGACTATTACCTGACTCGAAAGCTCCTTCCATTTATTCTAAATTTCTGATCAAGTTTTCGAGATCGACTTTAGACTGTGCCTAAGTTGACGTCTTATATTGCGACGTGTATTATTATGAGCCGAGCCAGGTGGAATTTGGCACTCAATTTTGAGTATCTTCCTAGATTTTACATAGAGCCAATGGTTATTTATACGGGAGTCTGCAACGCCACATACAGTAGTACCTGCATTGTGCATATTGAAACTTATCTTGGACCAAAGTAAATTCGGATTTTCGTCATCAAAACCAGTTAATTTAGACTTTAGAATATCTTTATATTTTTGTCGAAAGGACGATTGTTCGAGTTTTCCTACATCAAATTGGGGTTTATTCTTATTTATTTTGCCGGAAAGTTTTAGTGCAAATCTGCAACTGATAAGGTGTTCCAAAAAGATCGACAATCCTGGATGCAACGACGCCATCTATAAATAATTGCTAAATGATCAAATTGAGTCCACCATTGTCCGAGTGCTGGAGGACGCCATGTAGCACGTCTAACACTACGCCTGAAGTTTGTACTACTTAAATATAGTTTATGTTCAGCGCAGCTATCCAAAAGCCGTTCACCATTATCGTTGCGCGTCGAGCTTAGAGTGTATCCTCCACCTATAAAATTCTGCGTTACTTAAGCGCCTAACTTGAGCATTCATGTTACACAACCAAGATTATATCTGAACTTCGTGCTCTACTTGGTAAGGATCTTAGTTCGGAGTAAAAAGCGTCCTTGCTTTCGTCTGTGCTGCAATCGGCCAGAACATATACAGATACAATGAAGAGGCGACGTTGAAAACGGTTTTTTACATTGGTTTTGGTAGATGTATTTAAAGAGATCCAATCAATTATGCAAGCTTCAGCTCGTGCGCCAAGGACAAAGCCAACGCCCCCATCGATTTCAAATTTATCCAACGTAAGTGCAAGAGCTTCTTGTAAAGCAAGTTGTTTTAATGTTCGTACATTAAATGCGCCTACGTTAAAATCTAACATAGGTTTAATGAATGATCGTCTACTAGAAATATTTTCGATATTTAGCAACCTGATATTGAGCTCAGTGATATGATCTACAACAAACCATATTCATAATATCTAAAATAGCGTTCCTGTTAGATTGCGAAGAGAAATGGGAAGGAAAGGAAGCAGAATTGGAGATAAAGTTGCCTGCAGAAGTCTGATTTCGTTTAACCACCCTGCATGGCTCAGCAGATAAAGCGACACTTTTACACTGCGCGACGGCCAATGCAGTATCCAATCGTTGTAATTTGTATTTTTCAGATATATGTGGATTGTAAAGGAATACCAGGTCGCCCATTCCCAGTGATGGTCCGTATTCGGAGTTTTCCTTCTCTTAGATGGTCTACCAACCAAGGCTGATGAGAACTATCTGCCCAGATGCCAATGGCCAAAGCTTCCTTCATCAGCTGAAACTTTCCCTTCATGTCTAGAACGCTTGCTATCATTCCGTCGCTACACATTTAACAATAAAAGTTACTGTGTAATTAGAATTGAGGCTTCACAGGTAACTGGATGATGGCTGTTTTCGTTTTTGACACGGCAAGGTTCATTCTCTCATTCCCGGGTTGACTAGCTTGGGCCCGCAGGTCGTAAAGCCTAAATTTCTATGGCTCGGAATTAGACCTGTGCAAAAAATGTGGAAGGCTTTTTATCGATATTCAGATTCAGAGTTATAGTTATTAAAATGCTTTCATAACTTTTATCGTTACAGATATCCAGGTCTCGGTGATCTGCTACCGAACGTATTTAAGAAAATAAATGATATACTGATTTAAACAAGTTCAGTAACGATGGCGACATGAGATTAGCAAATGAAAGAAAAGCCTATTTAACCATAGACAATTGTGATGAAAAAAGAGCATTCCACTTCACAGTAAAGTTCGCGTGCTCAGTGGGCCTATCTGCAATAGACTCAAAAAAGGCAAATAGGTCGGAAGAAGTAAATGAGTCAACTTCTTACAACAAAGGTAAGCAATTGCATAGTTCAGTAGCGTATCAGTATAGCGAGATCTTTCATACCATAAGTACGTCAGTTGAGCATTAAATTACCTTTGCATCAAACGTCCATTTGTAATCGGCCCCCAATCGACTGGCCAGCTCATTCAACTCCACTTGTCGAACACACAACTGGCTTGATACATAGATGACGACACCCGACAGTACGCGAGCATCTTCGCTATCTGCAGCAAATCAATAAACAAACGCGTTCTAAGTTAAATAACCATATCTAGAGAATATGTTTCAAAAATACGCAATAATCCACTTGGACAGCTAAGCAAAACTGTCATAAAAACAACTTTTCGATGCAATAAGTCAACTACGCTATTCAAATATAAAGTCCAGTTTTTTTAAGCCAGCTAGTATTGATGTATAAAACTGCAACAATATTACAGCACACCGCGTACAGAGTGAATTAGATATGGGTAACCAGAATAAAAAAATATATTCATAAGTATAGGTTTGCGAATATGCTGATAAAACATTTTAATTATTATTATCACTAACCTCATACTGTCCAGAATTTGCCGTAGACAGGGCGCGAACCTGGCACGTCTGCTTCGGAATCTGATGCTCTAACCACTGGCCAACCTGCCGCACACTATATAAAATTTTCAGTTATATACTAACTAATGTTTCTTGATTGCCTTTCTTTTATATGGAGCTCACGTGGCATCTTTTAGACACAAAGTTCCAATTAACTATTCCCAATGTGTCAATATTGAACAGACACCACACTACATGGGAAAGTGGTATTGAAATGAAAATTTATATTATTGAACGAGCATTGGTTTCGATAGCGGTGATAACAATTACTACAATCAAGGTTGCGATTTTTATATGACCACCTGTCCCTTTATGTTTATACATTTGTCAGTACAAGCTAAACTAATACACAGTTTACACTGACAAAAAACGTACGTAATAGGTCCGGTTTTTATATCAAAATCGCAACCTTGATTCAAGTAATTGTTATCACCGCCCGCAAAACCAATGTTCATTTAATTACAAAAATGTTCAATTCAACACCACTTTCGTTTGTAGCGTGGTGTTCTATAATAAGTGATTAGGTATGGTAAGTTGAAAATTTTGGCCTAAAAGGACGTCATATGAACTCCATTAAAAAGAAAGGCTAGCCAAGAAACATTAGTTAGAATATAACTGAAGTGTGGGTAGTGTGCGAACGGATGACACAGTGATTAAAGCAACAGATTCCGAAGCAGACGTACCAAGGTTCGAGCTCCGTCCGCGACAAATTCTGTTCAGCTCGTGATGAGATGCCAAGAAGAAACCTGTTTACATGATGAATTGCATATTCCAAACAATACGACGCTTATACCTACAAATGAATGTATATAATGGGACATGTTTTTACATATAGATCGCAATCTTGATTTAAGACTAATACATAAACACGCAAATTTAAGCAGATAAAAATTTCAAGTAATAACGCATAATAAATATAACAGCAACAAGGCATCTATAGGTTTCACTGGTAATTGTAGCATAGACCAAGCAGATACAATTGACATAGAGCCATTCCGTGTTACGTAAAGACACGAGTTCTATTAAATGGGTTGTGACAGACTAACAGACATTGTGAATGACACATATAGAAAATTTCGCCTGTCCCAACGATACTTTGGCGACTCACACCACATAAAACGACGACTGCTAATCTAGTCAAGGTATCCTGCGTAGAATCTCGGTATTCGATTAATAATGCTATAAATTTTGCGTTAACTAGGTCGACTAATTTACTGCCGTGAAGGAACGTATGGAGGAGTATATTTCATAATGGCATATATTGCCGAATACTACTTTAAAATTAAGTGGGCATATCACTGATAGACAGAATATCGAAGATAATATTGCGATACACTAAATAAAATGCCATTTTGATAGCTGTTATAGGACGGCGATATAAATATCTCTGTTCAAATACATGCCTTAAGGAAAAAGAATATATAACCTCGTCCGTGAAAGAATCCGGTTGTCCATTTTCCAATATGTGATTCACGCGCATCGCTGAGATGGCATAAAATAATCGAATCAAATAATCTGGCTACGACTAGAATCAGTAACTGCACAAATTACAATTGCATTTTTTTGAAAAAAAGGATTGATGATCGACTCGCACTGGGCAATCGGGATGTTCTCTTTATTCAATATAATACGAAAGGATTAATAAACGACATAAAAATTATGTCGCCTCCATTCCATAATGGTCGCAAACTGATCATAAGGGCTTCATCTTTGCTATGTCTAGAAGATCAGATTGCATTCCGTATTTCTAACAATGATGGTTGTTTCAAGAGTAGCGTTTCACACTGTTGATAAAGGCAGACTTTCGCAAAGCAGCACTGACGCAGGTGCCAAAGAAAATTGATCTTTTATGTGTTCAGCCACCTATCAAAAAGACACATTTTATCGATGTTTGGATCATTGTTACACTCTTATGCTTTTACGTTAATATTTGGTTTTCTCGGGCTCGTTGCGTGAATATTTCGAAACATACAACAGCTCTTACCTGTTGTGAACGCTTCGATCATCTCTTCAGCCATTATAGTGCAATATGATTCACAATGAACCTTCCGTGTGTTTAAGTTCACATCCAATAATTCTCCATGTAATACTTTAAAGAAAGCTAATAGGAATCCAGCACCTTGTTACGAGAATATCCACAAATCTTATAAACATCCAATTATTAATTCCACAAAAGCCTACTACGGCACATAAAGTAGTAACTGCACTGCGTATGGTTCGTTTTTTCGTCATCCACAATGGATTCTAATTTTCACTATCGACACTAGTTAACATCGATTTTAAAAAAAATTTCAGTACTATTGTTGGAAAGGCGGCTGTTTGAGTTCGCTTTCATCATTGTATGTTTATTCAGAAAATGTAAGTGCATGATCAAATTGGGCATGGCGTCCTTAAATCCTATCTAGAAATACATATGATGATACAGCATTAAACCACGAGATTCTAAATAGTAATGCATGAACACAAGTTTTTGTTAACGACCTTGCCAGTTCGCTTAGCTTCGGGCGGAAGACCACTATGACGGATTCCATAGTTCAGTCATAGAGGTGAAAACCTACCGTTGACAGCAATGTTAATAAAAGAGCTGTGTAAAAAGAACAAAAAAATGTAACTGGTGAAATGTGAATAGAAATATTACCTGTCAGATCAAGACGAAACTTCGGGAGATTGCTACTTAGAGCCAGTGCATTTCGTTCTGCTTTACGCATAAGCATAACTGTTGAGGGAGTTAACGGTGTCAGTTGATCATTAGGTGTATGCCCGCATCCGAGAAATCCTGTTGACAGTGTGGATGAGTTGGCTGTAACGTCAGTTAGAGATATGTTCGTTACTGAAGACATTCTCCGAAAAGACTGTGGGTCACCATCAGTGACTGCCGCCTTAAAACCATTAACGCGTGCAGCAACATCGGTGGTTTCATTTCTTGCCCCACCTCCGCCTCCTCTTTGAACCCAATCTGGAGTGTTCCACTGGAATTCTTTTCCGTCAAAACGAATCGCATTGTTACTGCTGGTCGTTTTATTGCCGACAGTAATGCGTTCTCGACACCCTGCACCAATAGGAGTTGAACTATTGACATCTACGTGTACATCTGTTATCGTTGTTTTCACCATGTTATTACTAAATTCGTGCGATTTTTCAATTTTTCCTTGAGGTGTTTTAGGTTGTTTAAACAGTGTGTCGTCGGAAACAGCATTTCCATTATCAATGATGGACTTGTTGGGCACAACACCGGCCGACGGATTTAACTCGGCAAGTCGTTTGTTTACGACTCTACTGGAGTTACCATCAAATACGGAGTTTGTTTCCTCTGATGCTTTGCATTTTTTACGTTATATAAAAGCAGATTATAAATACAAATTAATCGAAGATTTTTCTATTGGGGTCAGGAATCGAAGAAAATGCGACTAAAGCACATGATACGAATAAAACCTTTTACCTTTTTTCATCAGCCAATGTTTATTTAATAGTAGGAAATTTCGCTAGCTTGCAGACAAATAGGGCTGAATTATATATTATTTTTCACTACTAGGAACGAGTGACTAATTATTCAATTGCACCCCCAAAAATTATTCTACATCTTGCTGTTATTCGGCAATGAGACATCGGTATATCATTCTGGAGTACTGTGTAGTATATATTGTTATTTTGCTAAAATCCAGGTAAGTAAAATGTTACTATTACTATAAGCAAGGCTGCCATCATGATATAAACACCGGACGCATTAAGTACAAGCATTTGTCAGTATAAACTAAGAATTGTATAGTGTAGAAAAGGCAATTCATCCAGTAAACCAGTTTCGTCCTTATTTGAAACACATCACGTACTGGCCAGAATTTAACACAGACAGGGCTCGAACATGAGCACTTCTGCTTCGGAATCTGGTGTTCTAATCACTGAGCCAACACGTCCGCGGCAAATTCTGGCCAGTACGAACGATACTGGTTAACTGGATGAGTTGCCTTTTCTACACTATACAATTTTTAGTTTATACTGCGATGATTGGTTAAATACAATGAGATTGGTGTTTACTACAAGCTTGCAAACTTGATTTCAAGAATTGTCACCACCACACGCTCAGTAAATTATTGTTTAATAATATAACAACTTAATGTACTTAATGTTTATATCAAGATCGCAACCTTGATTATAGTAATCGTTATCACCTCCCGTGCAACCAATGATCGTTTAACTAAAATGTTGGCGGTATTTGTGGTGCAATTTAACACGTAGATTATGGACGGAAGCAATATGTTTAGTTGTTCTAGCACATTAAAACAATTACGTTTATAATATTAGCCGCACTTAGTCGCTCTATTATGACAGATAAAGTAAACTACGAATTTCAAATTAAGCATTTTAGATATTCTGAAGCCGTTCTGACGCCATCCTCTATACCATTTTCTTGATGATATTTAGGCTCCTGTCTACGTGCGATTTCATCAGATCTTAAAGAAATATTACCGCACAACTAGGAAAAAGGAAAATCAAAATTAGACGTTGATTGCTTATAGTCAATTTATTCTAAAACAAGGGCTCGCAAGCATAACACATAAATTATATATATATATATATATATATATATATATATATATATATATATATATATATATTGCATACGCCAATGAATTTATTCAGTCAGGCCTAATTACACACTTGACACAATACGACAAACTTCTACAGTCATCGGTTAAATATGATGCGAACATGACCGAGGGAAAAAGATTATCACGTGCATTCAATCTGCAATAATAATACAAAAAACTGAGACAAAAAACATAATAACAAAGGTCTCGTCACCGAAGCCAGTTAGTTGCTAGACTCCCACACACTTTTTCTTTATTTAATTCTTTTCATGAGAGTACAATACATTATAATCAAGTGACCAATATCGCGTATATTATCGAGCCACGAGGTTGCTGGTATAACCCTCTTACAGTTCCAAACAACAGCCGGTGTTGCTCTGGTAGTCTGGCGAGCAGAATGCATAACTGTTACTCTCAAAAAACGGCACAACAAGAGGAAACCACGTTCCACAAAAAAGTTCGATTATGATTGAACTTCAAGGAGCTGCCGTATCGAAATGGTTGCCTCGTAAACTTCGATCTTGCTTGATGCCTATTACGATCAATGATCTAACCCAAATCGAGCGAAAACAACAATTAGCTTCCAAAGAACCATCGATACAATAGCCGAGTAAGCTGCGCTACCAAAAAAGAATTATCCTTCATAGGTAAATCAAAACTTTTATCCTGTGCGTCTGACGAAGGAGTATGGAAATTTTATTCGTTTTTTTCACGTTTGTTTGTGATTCATAAGAGAACATATGGTCGCCCAGTCTGGCTCGATAATCCTGAACGGTATACCAACCAAGACTGACGAGCACCACCTGTCCGTTAATTTAATTTGTTTTCCTTCATCTAGATGGTCTGCCGACCAAGGACGAGCATCGTCTACTCAGAATAACCGCTATTTCTAAAAGGCGCCATAAATCTCTTTCCCCTCTCCTGTCATTGCAAGGACTCAAGTCAGGCCCAGGTCAGAAGTTGGACTTCGTTTGTCAGAAGTAATTGGAGATGCTAGCCATGTGTGTTGGCTGTGGCAGGAAGGCAATCCTAATAAAGGGTTAAGTTTGTGATAACCTTATAAAGAATAGGTAATATTTAATTTTAGCCGGTATTTAAATAGGAAAATTATCATACTTATTTAAAGTTAAATTACTAAAGTGCATGTAATATGGAGGCGATAAAGAGGATCCCTTTAAAATTGGTCAACAGAAATGAATGAATAGGAAAGACAGTTGGATAATGAATATTAAAAGGAGTTCAAAATTTAGAGCATAATCCGATAAAATGTCTATAGAATTAAATCTGTGCGCAAAAATTATAACAAATAAAGATCTTATAAGTAATAAGTTTATAAATTTGAAATAATTAATGTAAAGGAAATCCAATCAAAAGTAATGTAAGATAAATTTAAATAAAGGTTAACGATATCTATTTAAGAATGCGTGCTGATCGTCTAAATCGCTTATTGGAATTCATTTCCGTTTCTTATTAATAAAACCTTGGCTTCATTTAACAATAATTCCTGAACTTTTCTATAATCGTTAAATTCATATCATCTTATGGTGTGATCTAGATCGATTTTCTTACTAAATTGGTCATTCTTCACAGATAAAATACGTAAATTCGCAGTCATCCAAATTAAAAACTCAGCCCAAAACTTGTGAGCTTCTGGACAACTTTACAAATTTATTCTTCCATATTCAGTTTCCAATTTTTGTTCTCGTATTTGCACGTTAATCGCGCAAATGATCATCTCATTATCATAATCACCCCAAACTGCGACATAATATTACAAAACTGATGCTTCGCTGCAGAATAAATATGATTCTCAGACTAGTGGTCAAATGCCTGTTATTGTCGAAGATATTCTACTTCAAAAGCCAATTTCTCTTTATCGCATAACAAAACTGCCCATAAGGATGCATTCCCTATGTTTCAATTTTTGTAACCACAGAAGAAACATGTTTTATAAAAATACTGGTGGTACAACTTAAAGCTGAGTAAACTATCTGCGCAGGAATCCTTCCTGTAGACATCTTTTGCTAGTATCAAAAGTTTTGCTATTACTTTCACATCCAGAATTTAAAAAATTTCTACTTCCAATTAGACGGAGGTTCATTTACAAAGTTAGCAATCTTTCTAAATGAGCAAAGTATAAATCTAATAATAAATGAATGCACGGGTTGGTGGCGACAATTCTTTCAATCGAGTTTGCGAGTTTGGAGCAAACACCAATCCCATTGTATTTAACCAGCCGTCGGACAACATAGCAAAATTATCGCCAGTCGCACGCACTGACGCCTTTCGATATTCCATAATCATCATCAGAGTACGACGGTAAACTGACTATCAAGGATCAAAACGCATTGAATTTATATATATATATATATATATATATATATATATATATATATATATATATATATATATATATATATATAGGTGAATCCTATTTAGCATCGTTTGCAACCTAAAACTACAACTGGCCATTTCGATCTGACATTTTAGGATAAATATCAAGCAATCTGATAAAGTGAGATTTAATTAAAGTATAATGCCTGTATTTGATTTTATATGTAAGATGACGGTATAAACTAAACATAGCATAAGATAATAAAAATAATTAATATATTAGACCGCAATTGCTTTTAATGGACGTTCATCACCAGTTGCCAGAATTTCCATGGCGAAAATTTGAAACCGAGAGCATTTGTTTCAATTTTTCAACTCATCCCTTTTGTTAGCACAGTCTCACATTTCATGCAATTTTTGTTTTCTACAAAATAATATTTCTTCGTCTGAGTCTCCATGTATACAATGGGATATAATACCTGTAGCGAAAAGAGCAACTACAGCTGTCATATACTAAATAAGCACAAAGCCGGTACGAATGGAAAATTAAGTTTTCAAACAAATTTAGTGGTTTGGGGTTTTACCGAACACATAAATATAATAAAATTTTGCCTTACTCTTCAATTTAATGTAATTTTTTTATGTTGCGTAATTTTGGTATTTTTTGTTTCCATGTTATGCATAATCACTACCATATGCATAGATAAACTGAGAAATATTTGAAAGTCTACGTCATGCAAAATACAAATAAAATTATCACAATTGGACAAACTGGGTAGAATACAAAATTTTAACCAATAATTTGATGCAAATTTTCATTATTTATAATCAATTAAATTATAGTACACATTATAAAATGAAATACGAATAACTAAACGATCTTAAATCAGAAACTTTGTATAGAAACACTTTTGTTGTTGAAACAATTGACGGTCGTATTACACAAAAAGCAGATGAATCAGTATTATTGCCAAAATTTGCATTTGACTGATTAAAAGTAGTCATCAATTTATTCTTCCATATTCAAATTCCAATTTTTGTTCTCGTATTTGCACGTTAATCGCGCAAATGATCATCTCATTATCATAATCACCCCAAACTGCGACATAATATTACAAAACTGATGCTTCGCTGCAGACTAAATATGATTCTCAGACTAGTGGTCAAATGCCTGTTATTGTCGAAGATATTCTACTTCAAAAGCCAACGTCTCTTTATCGCATAACAAAACTGCCCATAAGGATGCATTCCCTATGTTTCAATTTTTGTAACCACAGAAGAAACATGTTTTATAAAAATACTGGTGGTACAACTTAAAGCTGAGTAAACTATCTGCGCAGGAATCCTTCCTGTAGACGTCTTTTGCTAGTATCAAAAGTTTTGCTATTATTTTCACATCCAGAATTTAAAAAATTTCTACTTCCAATCAGACGGAGGTTCATTTACAAAGTTAGCAATCTTTCTAAATGAGCAAAGTATAAATCTAATAATAAATGAATGCACGGGTTGGTGGCGACAATTCTTTCAATCGAGTTTGCGAGTTTGGAGCAAACACCAATCCCATTGTATTTAACCAGCCGTCGGACAATATAGCAAAAATATCGCCAGTCGCACGCACTGACGCGTTTCGATATTCCATAATCATCATCAGAGTACGACGGCAAACTGACTATCGAGGATCAAAACGCATTGAATTTATATATATATATATATATATATATATATATATATATATATATATATATATATATATATATATATATATATATATATATTCAGGTGAATCCTATTTAACATCGTTTGCGACCTAAAATTACAATTGGCCATTTCGATCTGACATTTTAAGATAAATACAAAAGCCATCGGATAACGTGAGATTTAATTAAAGTACAATGCCAGTATTTGATTTTATATACATGATGACGGTACAAACTAAACATAGCATAAGATAATAAAAATAATTAATATATTAGACCGCAATTGCTTTTAATGGACGTTCATCACCAGTTGCCAGAATTTCCATGGCGAAAATTTGAAACCGAGAGCATTTGTTTCAAATTTTCAACTCATCCCTTTTGTTAGCACAGTCTCTCATTTCATGCAATTTCTGTTTTCTACAAAATAATATTTCTTCGTCTGATTCTCCATGTATACAATGGGATATAATACCTGTAGCGAAAAGAGCAACTACAGCTGTCATATACTAAATAAGCACAAAGCCGGTACGAATGGAAAATTAAGTTTTCAAACAAATTTAGTGGTTTGGGGTTTTACCGAACACATAAATATAATAAAATTTTGCCTTACTCTTCAATTTAATGTAATTTTTTATGTTGCGTAATTCTGGTATTTTTTGTTTCCATGTTATGCATAATCACTACCATATGCATAGATAAACTGAGAAATATTTGAAAGTCTACGTCATGCAAAATACAAATAAAATTATCACAATTGGACAAACTGGGTAGAATATAAAATTTTAACCAATAATTTGATGCAAATTTTCATTATTTTTAATCAATTAAATTATAGTACACATTATAAAATGAAATACGAATAACTAAATGATCTTAAATCAGAAACTTTGTATAGAAACATATTTTGTTGTATAATAATGTGAAAACAAAATAATTAACACATACTCGCAACAATTGACGGTCGTATTACACAAAAAGCAGATGAATCAGCATTATTGCCAAAATTTGCATTTGACTGATTAAAAGTAGTCATCAACGAATCTCCTCCATCAACATCTACAACTGGTACAGGATATTCCGACTCATCAACACGCTTTCCCGCATTGGCACACGCGAAAATCCAAGCTCGCGAGACTGCTGGAAGTCCCCATTGTTTGGCAGCAGGTAATTTGCGTTTATCTGGTTTTGCTGAGACTAAATGTGTACTTGCTAATAAGTTTTTGTCGGACACCGCTACCTTAAGAAAATATTCCTGCACTACAGCACCTAATGCCTGAGCATACTGTGTTAGCATTGCCCGCTCGAGTCCAACGAACCCGCTCAAAGAAATTACACAGCCTGAAAGTGGTGATTTTGAACATTTTAATTGAACGGGTGTGAAAGCTGGCTCTTGACTAAAGTCAGTAATAAGCATAGATTTTGTCAGACAACAGCTGATCCAATAATGGGTCACTAGGCGAGCGTTATATTTTAGCGAAATCTTCGATGGTTGATTGCTAACAATAAACGCGCACACAATAAAATCTGCTTCATCATTCTCAGACACTATACGCCCGCCAGTAGATATAATGTATTCACTAGTCTGACGGTACTTGTCACCAGGAAGTGATTCATGTAAAACAAATGATTTTCCCAAAAAAATACGTTTACCATCTGCTTGACTGGGCTTGTCAACTGTTATTTCATGACCACACACCGTAATCTCAACAGGATCAGATTTGTTATTTAATAATTCTGTTTTATTTGTTATGGTACTAACGATACCATTGTTAACTGGTGCTTGAACATTGTCGGCAGCCGTAAAATCAGTGTTAGTTCCTTCATTCATAAAGTATTGGTTAATCATCATCAAGTCTTCTGCGTCAACCAAAGGCTTCTTTAATTGATTTTCAGCCGCATCAGCAGCTGCAAGAAGCATTTCGCTATCAACGTCGATTGTCGCAGTGCTAGTTTTGACCAAAGTTGGCACGCATGTGGTATTTGGAGCGTATAAAAACTCGGATTCGGGAAGGCGGCAATTTGTCTCACGGCACTGTATTAGCCAAGCCGAGGTAACATAGTTCACATTAGCCTCAAATGCCTGAAAAATATTTGGTTCCGGAGTACTACCAATAACTACATGAGTGAATGTGGCTGTCACTTGGTCTTGCAATTCAGTGCAAACCTTTCCGCCCAAATTACAAACTAATGAAATTAAGTTTTGTTTCTCATCTCGTGTACAGCCTACCAATAGAATTACACAATCTGATAAAACCTTAGCATTATTAGATATGCACGGTGCACAGCTTTCACGCACAGTTTGTTCAACGTGTGTAGTGTGTGTCTTATTGCATATTACTGAAATATCTGGAGCATTCAGTCGAGCGAATGAAGTTCCTGCTGATGTTGGGGTGGAAGCTTTTTTCCCAGGTGGACCGCATTCATCCTCAGAAACACGGTAGCTGTTTTCGTCAAGTGCATATCCCCGTTCGACCGAATCTACTAGCCAATGAATGCTTACGATTTGTATCTTCCATTTTTTGGCATATACATATTTTGTACCTTCGGCTTTTTTTACAACTAAATGCGTTGTTTCACCAACTTTTAGCTCACCGGAATAAGTACCTCCATTTTTTGTAACTAGTTCATTAACTTCCTTACGCTCTTCGCTTGTTAAACCAGATACACAAACAACAAGTTGGCAAAATACAGGAACTTTGTGTCGCGCAAGTATGTGTGGTAGCATCATATCAATGGGATCCTGAATGGCCGATAGGTTTAATGCTTCGTAAATCCATGATGGCAAGACTATTGGTATATTACGACTACCACCGACAAGATATTTTTTTGATCCAACCTTAGGCGCCACAATGACATTGACGGTTTCGTCTAAATCTTTATGCACAGATCCTTGTAGCAACCTAACTATGTCAAATAACTTTTCGCGTTCGACTCCAGTTATTGAAGTAAGTGTTACATGTGCATTACGCAAGGCAGTTGATATCAGAGGATGATTAACAAGAGGTAAGGCTTGACATTCACGAAGGTATTCTAAAATAACCTGAGGGCCATACACCGTAGCACCAATTGATCGTAAATGATCAAAGACAGAACCTTTAAACTGACTTAAGACAAAATATGTTCGTTTTGGTGGTTTAGCTGGAAACATTTCCATTAAATCCTTTCCTTTTATGAACTTCTGTGCAAGGTTATCGTACTCCGATATGGCTTCATACGCTGCATTCAGCAAAGGACTAGCTTCATCATTTACAAAGAACAATTCAAAAATAGTATCCGCCATATTATTCAAATATACATATTATGTTTACTATGATAACTATTTAACAGCACTACAGTTTAGTTCAGAGCATTATACGAACTAGAATCTCCGGCAAACAGTGATGTTGAGCTAAAAGAATAACAAATTAAATTTACAAAAAAAATATTTGTAATTTGATGCAGCTCAAAGAAAATTCATTAAATCTATATACATATTTATAGAAAATAACTGCGAATGCTCATAGTTGTTGAATATTATTTATTCCAGCCTTTGTACATGAGGGAAGATCTATATGTAATTATGTAAAAAAGGTAGCCTGTGTAGATGTTTTATTGAAACAGAGTTTATAAAAATATCTTTTTAGAAACATTTAAAATAATAAAAATGAAAACAAACTGTAAACGCCCCGGCTTCAAGTAAATGCCGTACGACGTTACAAACTCGGTTAAAGTACTATAGATATAGTGTTATTGTTATAATAGGAGGCCCTTAACAGGACCGGTCGTGCGTTCTCCGGCAAATGGCGAGAATGTTTCTTCAGAGTGAAGATGTCCTAGAGCCTTGGGTTGACTCTGGCTGTGGTTCCTTCTGTTGTTGCGTTGTAATCTCGATGTGGAAACTTCGTTGAAGTTCTGCATTAATTGGCTCGTCTCGCTGGTTGTACAGCAACAAGATGAGTCACGGATGTTGTCAATTGTTGGTGAAGACAAATCTAATAACCAGCGTAGGTAATGACAGCCGACAGCACGCACACGTAACGCAAAGCAGAAGGCAAATGCGACAACTAACTTGCATGGTAAATTGCCGTGCTTAAATAGCATGCCATAGTAATATATGTCTACTTGCACACTATTGGTTAAACGGCAAGTTTCGCTTTTTTCTCATTGGTGCAACGTAAATAAAATTGAATTTAATTTACGCAATGTGTCGGCAATTAATTTGTGTCGTTACAACACTTTCCTCTCTGAAAAAAAGAAAAAAGTCCTCTCTGCGAGGCTAGATAAGAAATGCATGACAGAGTTCGAACCAAGTTAAAAAAATAATGTACCATAAATGCTGGGCTTAAGTATGCTTGTTGGTTGCTTCAACAATGATATGATGTCAGGTAACCACTAGGAATTGCTACACAAATTGTTAGCGCTAGTGGCCAGTCATATCGCGTGAGGCAAAATAGAGCCATGTAAGATTTGGAAGTCGCAGCGTGAAGATTTCGAGGTAAATCGCCTCTAAATTTGCCAGGTTTAAGTTAAAACCTAAGCAGGTTGGATCGTCGTCAATGCGTTTGTATACGACCAAAGGAGCTAGAGTGAGTGCTCGACGTTGTGGTCATGACATTTGTAGAGTGGTCTTTGTGCAATTGATGAAGTTGAGATATGCATTGAAAGTGGCCTGTACCATGATATGAAGCTGATAACTACTTAGTGTTGCTACACGAAAGCGTTAGCTCCAAGTAGTTGGTCATACCAAAATAGGCAGTGTGATGTCATGTGTGAGAAATACATTATAATGTAAAAATATATACATTAAAATCAAAGGTAACTGCATAAAAATATGTACACGAACATTGCCTCAGAAATGGCATAATACCAAAGAACTGTTCAAAAATGCTACACAATTGTTAGCTAAGAACAGCTGGTTATGCCACGTGAGATAAATACGAAAAATAACGTAAGGTTTAAAAAAAATTTGATAGTTAATGTTATTGTTTAAAAAAAATCAATTACGCGTTATACAAAGCAGGACATTGAGATTGTGGGCAGACGGAGCCTGAGACGTGTGTAGAAGGTTGAACGCTCTCAGGATCAGGTGGTTCGATAAACGGTTTCAAACTGTCTATGCTTACTGATGTCGGTGTAGCGCCTTGCATAATAATGAAGTATTTGGGTCGTCTGAGCAAAATCGGGTAAGGACCGCGATACTTTGGTTGTAGTGGTGCAACAGCATTGTCGTTGCGAACGAGTACTCTCTTGCAGCTGTGGAGCTGTCGGTGAACGAAGACTGGACGAGGCGTATGTCTCGGCTGCTGTTCAGACATGTTACCGAAATGAAGTCAAAGGCGGGTAGCTTCGTCTTGTGGGTCATCTTGTGCCGGTAGTAGACGTGGGAGCTGACTAGGCAGGCGTAGATCCATGCCATACAAGAGTCTGTGACGCAGACGTTTTAATGGATTCACGAGTACGGGAACGCATGGCAAGCAGAACTAAAGGTAGTGCATCGACCCAGTTGCCATTAATGGACGAGGATGCTAAAGCTGCTTTGAGTTCCCTATGCATTCTCTCTACCATACCATTAGCTTGGGGATGGTAGGCAGTCGTCTGGTGTAAGATGCCTCCAATGTACCGCTAGGTGGTTTTGAAACGATCAGGTGAGAAGCAAGTGCCTCTGTCCGTGATGACCTCATTGGGAACACCATAATTCGATATCCATGCAGAGATAAAACCGTTAGTTACTTCGTCTGCAGAAATTGTGCCAAGAGGTAATGCCGCAGGCTACCGTGTAAATCTATCGACCATAGTTAGAAGGTAGCTGAAACCTTGAACCTTTGTCAGATGAACTATGTCGATGTGAACGATGGCTAGGCGAGAAATAGTTAAAAAATGTTGTTACTTAGAACAAGTGTGTCGTGTGATCTTATTTTTCTGACAAATAGCACACTCGGAGACCCATCGTTTAACATTCTGCCTAAGTCTGTGACCCCAGAAACGATCTGTAAGAAGTCGGACAGTCGCTTGGCTTCCTGGGTGAGAAATTGAGTGAATTGAATCGAAAACTTTTCTCTGAAGGCTGGTCGGCAGAACTGGCTTGTTGGGCTGCGTACCCGTGAAGTAAACAATTGGTAAGCCTTCCCAGAGACGGCATATGAACATGGTTGGGTGACGGGCTATTGATCTTTGAATGTGAATGTCACCGCGTTGTTCCGTTCGCAGGAGGGTTGGCGTTAGTGCAGGTTTACTGAGTATCATGGAGTTGACAGTGAATGGCGATGGCGAAGGTGGTTTTAGAGAGACGTCTGGCCTGGAAAGAGCATCTGCAATGAAGTTCTGTTTGCCCTTGACGTGAAAAATGTCAAATTGCCATTCGCTTAGACGTGAAAGCTGTCTTTCCACTCTGACAGGGTACTTGGCGATAGATGAAGTTGCGTTTCGAAGTGCGCTAACTAGTGGTGCATGATCTGTGAAAACAACAAATCTGCTACTGCCAATGATGCTGATAAAATGGCGCACTGCGTCGTGGATGGCGAGAAGTTCTCGACCGAAAGTGTCGTACCTCGTTTCTACTGGTTGGAGAGTACGCGAGTAGAAACTGATAGGCTTTCGAACTCCGTTGATCTCTTGTTTCAAAGTGGCTCCTATAGCGAATTCAGAAGCATCTGTCGTGAGTAGAAATGGTTTTTGAAAATCTGGATGTGTTAGAATTGTGGCATTTGCTAACGAGTTGATGGCGAGTAGAAGTAATTCCTCGTTTTCGGATGACCAAGCAATGATGGAATTCTTGCTAAATCCTTTTCGGTTCCGCAGGTGCCTGCACAAAGGATATAGTTGTTTTGAAAGGCTCGGAAGGAACTAGCTATAATAGTTTAGTACTCCCAGGATTTTCTGCATTTCGCTAATAGTCCTCGGTGACTTGATATTCTTGATTGAATTCGTCTTTGACGGCAACGGTTAAATACCTTGGGCCGTGATACGATGCCCTAAGAAGTCCACGGATGTAGTTGCAATCTGTCTTGTCACAGTTGATCTTGAGTCCGTGGTTGGATAAGGTGAGAGGAAATTTCTTAGATGCTTCGCATGAGATTCTAAATCTGGACTGAATACAATAATTTCATCGAGATATGACATACAATAAGCAGAGTCGTCGCGAAGTATGTTGTCCATGAATCTTTGAAATGTCTGTGTAGCACACTTAAGTCCAAAAGGCATGTAAAGATAGTCGAAAAGGCCAAACGGAGTGATGACTGCAGTTTTCTCGATATCCTCTGGTGCTACCGGGATGTGATGGTAGGCTTGTCTGAGGTCAGAGAAGAAATTGCTGCCGTTGAGTTTTTCAAGTAAAGTGTTAATATTTGGAATAGGATATTCATCAGAATTTGTCACTGAATTTAGCTTACGGTAGTCTCCACAGGCTCTGTACGATCCGTTTGATTTTGAGACTAAGTGCAGTGGTGACGCCCATGAACTTTTTGATGGTCTGATGATTCCATCTTCCAAAAGCCTTGAGAATTCTTCTTGGGCAGCTTTCGGTTTAGCAGGGGCCAGTGGACGCTTCTTGAGTGCAATAGGTTTCCTTCTGCATCGTGTTGGAGACTCGTAGCCCTGATTTGTTAAGGTCGAAAAGTGACTTGTATTTTTGAAGAGCTGCTGATATCTCTGCTGAATGATGCACTGGGGTTGGCTGAATGACCTGTAACTCCAAACACTCGGAGGCAAGTGTCCAAAAACTTTGCTCAAGTCCGGTGGAGGGGTCGATGATCTTTTGATTGGCAAGATCAACAATGAGCCGAAATTTCAGAAGGAAATCAGGGCCTATTATATTATGTGAAACCTTGGCAATGATGAAGTTGTGGGAAAATTCACGTCGTAGACCTATGTTGAGTGTGCGATATTGGCAGCTATAAGTTGGTATGGGCTCGCCTGTAGCTGTTGCGAGAAGAACGCCTAGCGACATCTCAGCCATTGAATCACCATTGAGAACTGAGACTGCTGCACCTGTGTCTACGATGAATTCTTCGCCAGTTTGAAATCAAGAAGGTGCAGAAGCTCGTTTGGCTGTTTGGCCGGATCATGAAAACAAGTAGGCTGGTGATTGCGACCGGCGTTGTCCGTTTGGCTCTCTATGTGAAAAATTCGGCGTGGACGAAAAGAGTGGACAGGGGTGTCGGATTGTAGTTGGTTTCTTCCCTGTGGCGCCGTTGATGCCGTTGATGCGCAGAAAGTACGGTCTTCTACTTCCTGCGCCAGACGTTTCCCCATCCTGATGCACCCTTGCGTCTGTGGTCTGTTGTACTTTCCGTTAGCTGCGGAAATTGACACTCATTCGGAAATTCTTCGGAACGACAAAGACAGACTTGGCATGAATAAAAAAACTTCTGGTGGTTATAACACCAGTTCTTTGGGGCATATTTATTAAAGGATTGCGGAGATCTCGATCGCCGCCTACCGTTATAATTGGGCTTAGGAACGAATTTGGGTCGAGCATTCACTTGATTTAGCTCGGATTTCGTTATGTTCAATCCTTCTAGAACTTTAGCCATGTTCGCCACTGTCCTCTCTAAAGAGGAGAGCCTATCATCTTGCGGGGTGAACAAAAGGATGACGGATTCACCTTAGGTTCCAAAACCCTATATTCTAACTCAAATCTCTCAGATAAGTCATCTATAGAGAGAGTGTTGGGAAGCTGTCTGGCAAATAGTTTTAATGCTTGTAGAAGATTGTTAATAAAAACAACCTTAGCCTCATCGTCAGAAATTTTGGTTTAATACCAACGTTACCGTAATTCCCTCAAAATTTCGATGGGGCCAAGGTTTGGCATATCTAACTGCACATATTTATTTATTATCTGTTCAGTTTCTGTTGGCCCAAACAAGGATTCTACTTCGTTTTGTAGGCCCAAAATGGGATTAGGTAGCTTATTAATGGCCTCAAGCTTAGGATAAATCCGTCTCTGCAATTCTGAAGGTAGTTTAGTAAAAACCTCCGACAGTTTTTTGATGACTGTCATAATCATGAAACGGGGAGAAAGCGGAGTCTACGCGCATAAAAAATAGTTCACTATCTCCATCCCAAACAGGAACATCAATGTCTAAAATTAGACCTGACATTCTAGCAATCTATTATTATAATCAAGGTTGCGGTCTTGATATAAACACCTGACCCATTAATTACTTACATATGTCAGTATAAATAAGAATTGTATAGTGTAGAAAAGGCAATTCATCCAGTAGACCGGTTTCGTCCTTATTGGGAACTCATCAAGTACTGGCCAGAATTTGCCGCGGACAGGATACGAACCTGGGCACGTCTGCTTCGGAATCTGGTGCTCTAACCACTGAGCTATCCTGCCGCACACTACACTACACACAATTTTCAGTTATATACTAACTAATGTAACTTGGTTAGTCAATTTTTCCTTTAGGTGGAGCTCATATGGCATCCATTTAGACCCAAAGTTCCAACTAACCATGCCCAATCTGTCATTACTGAACAGACACCACATTACATGGGGAAGTGGTATTTAAATGAACATTTATATAATTAAACGAACATTGGTTGCGCGGGTGGTGATAACAATTATTATAATCAAGGTTGCGGTCTTGATATAAACACCTGACCCATTAATTGCTTACATATGTCAGTATAAACTAAGAATTGTATAGTGTAGTAAAGGCAATTCATCCAGTAGACCGGTTTCGTCCTTATTGGGAACTCATCAAGTACTGGCCAGAATTTGCCGCGGACAGGATACGAACCTGGGCACGACTGCTTCAACTACGCAATACTTCCCATGTAGTGTGGTGTCTGTTCAGTAATGACAGATTGGGTCTAAATGGATGCCATATGAGCTCCACATAAAGGAAAAATTGACTAACCAAATTACATTAGTTAGTATATAACTGAAAATTGTGTGTATTGTAGTGTGCTGCAGGATAGCTCAGTGGTTAGAGCACCAGATTCCGAAGCAGACGTGCCCAGGTTCGTAACCTGTCCGCGGCAAATTCTTGCCAGTACTTGATGAGTTCCCAATAAGGACGAAACCGGTCTACTGGATGAATTGCCTTTCTACACTATACAATTCTTAGTTTATACTGACATATGTAAGTAATTAATGGGTCAGGTGTTTATATCAAGACCGCAACCTTGATTATAATAATTGTTATCACCACCCGCGCAACCAATGTTCGTTTAATTATATAAATGTTCATTTAAATACCACTTCCCATGTAGCGTGGTGTCTGTTCAGTAATGACAGATTGGGCATGGTTAGTTGGAACTT